>JAKSZP010010736.1:0-134099 GCA_022478985.1 Massospora cicadina | reverse complement strand
AAAAAGCAAAAACAAGAAGTCTGGAAGAAGATCCCTTACCAAAGCGAATTGATCTTGGATCAGGGTTTCTTGGGACTGAATGGCTTCTGAAGGCCAAAGAGATACTAAATATGTCAAAAGGGGATCCTGCTCAACCCACTGGGATGTTCGACTAATTGCACCTGAAGCCACAGAGGCTTGTTAGGTTGATCAATTGGTGCTATCGCAATGGATTGTGAAGCCAAAATTTCTAGTATTATTGAAGCATAGCTGGTTGACCCAGCTTGAGGAACCATGGGCAACATGCCCGAGTTGACAATAGCTCACCGCATGGACTTGCTTAGCCTTAGGAAGGCTCGTCAGTCCAAGGCAGAAAGGCTATTGAGATAACATTTGTACTTGGAGGAGCGCGAAAAGCCAGACATTGTAAACAGAGAAGAAGGGTACCCACCGCTTATATCCAGTCAAGGCAGGGGAAGTGTTGAGTAATTGACTGGACCTAATTGTTGGATATTCAATAGGGACATAATAAGGTTAGCTGTTTAGAAATTTTATTATGGATCATATCAGATATCAGCGATTATGGACCAGGTATATTTTAAGATTATGCAAAGCTTAGAATCCGCGGCCTAGCGATTTCGCTTAATTATATTTGACTATGATGACATGGGCTCAAGGGCTTTGTTGGTTAGGTTGAACTTAAATTTGAGTTTTGATTTAATGACTTGGGCATGTGGGCTTTGTTGGTTTATGCTGAAATTAGTTTTTAATATTGGTTGAGTTTTTGATCAAATTAATTACTAATTAGTGATATGAATCACCTTGGTATGTGCTGCCAATTGCACGTGAAAGTGAATCAGTTCAGCTATTTTGAAGGTATGATGAAACGCCATCTTAAGGATTCAATGGGGTTTACTCCGACTCTGAGGCTGAGCATGATGCCCTGAGTCAAAGTATTTGTAGACATCATTACAAACTTTTTATGTGGCCAAGGGTCACTGAAATAAGGCGTCATGGGTAAGATGTGTTAACATCAAACCCTATAAATAACCCTTGCATTTACACTAATAAAATATCCTTTAACTTCTGGATTAAGTTTATAATTATCTTATAAACTATTTGCATTATTACTTTATTTTATATTAAAGTCGATTTTCACTTGGGATCAGTAGGATCAGGGCAGCGTGCCATCATCTAAGTGAAATGACCTGGGTATAAAATTAATGTATTACCAAAAAGCTATATCATAAATTTAAGTTCACCATTTTGTCTATTGTCCTCACACAATAGATGCTCGAAATCAAATCCCACCCTTGAAGAAGAATCAGCCCTCTGAAGCAGACACACAAATTCAACAGGTGGCCTCCTCCATGGAACTCTCATAGGCGTACAGAAAGGAGGCAATACTCTCCCATCCAGGGGTGTAACTTTCCTTAAAACTAGGCTTAAAGTTAGCTATGATGGGAGTGGAAAGGGTGTTAATGCCTAGGATGGGTACCAGCTCCGAGATTTCATTTTCCACATAATCCTGGGGGGCTCATTGATCCAGCTGTCACCGCAAGCCTTCTAAGTTCTCTTGGATGTAGTCCCAATTTTGGCTGAGGGTGGAAGCAGAAGCCTTATTGGCAACTTGCTCCTTTAGAGATTGAATCTCAGTGCTCTGAAGGTGGAGCTGGCTTTCAAGGGTAGTCAACTGGGTTTTGAACCCTCAACAAGTTTGTTCAAGTTGGGAGATACAAGCGTCTGTAAGCTTAGTGAAGGCACTGAAGTTATCCATCTCATCTGACAATGCCTCAATAGAGACCCTGGGGTCAAGGGAGACTCCATATGATTGGAGCTTGCACTCCAGCGCCACATTTTGTACTTGATCACATAGGGCAACCAGGGCTGTTATCACATCCCTTCGCCAGGGGTCTTCAGGTTTGCCAGACGTGGAAGGGCCTGGGGGCCCTTGAGGTCCGCGGGGTCCTTTGGATCCAGCTGGCCCTGGACGCCCCTCAGGGCCTTCAGGTCTCCTAGGTCCTTCTGGCCCTGCACTCATGGAGGGGTAGTAATGAGAGGACAGCTCTTGGTAGTGCTGTTGCAGGGATTGTACCAATTCCTCAACTTGGAGGAGACGTTGATTCCAAGTCACCTCAATTAGTTGAGGGTTATGACAAATCTGCTCCTCAAGGTAGCCAGAGATTTCACTTTCTAATACTAAAATTTGATCCCAGATCATATTGATCAATCTCCAGTTATCAATAATGGCTTTGCGATTGTCATGCACAAAGGAAGAGGGGCGTTGTAAAAGTCAATGATGTATGTGTGTAAATTCTGGGTGAGTCCCAGTTGCTGGGAGACCTCCTGATGGTGTAACCCGATTAGCTGAAGTAGTGATGGATAGCTGAGTGGACAAAGTTATGAAGGTAGCGTTCAGGCCCCAGGGCAAGTTCCCCTGCTGGTAGTACGGCTGAGGCGTAGAGGTCACACATCATGGAAGGTATGGAAGAGGCGTGGGAGCAGCTAGAGCGGGTTTTCACGGAGTAGATGCCATTTATCAGTTGTTGGAAAACATCATTGAGGTTTTTGTACTGGAGATGGTATTGGCTCCCATCAAGGGAGGGCAGAAAGAGTTAAAAGGCGGCCCAAAATTCTAGCCTCTCCAGCTGTGAGGGCGGTGTTGCATATCACAAGGTACTAACCCATCGAGTAATGCTTCTTTATTGACCAGTTGATTGGTCTTCAGGGCTGCTATTATTTTCCAAATTTGTGATACACGTTTTCACTTAGGACAGCTCATAGACCCCTATAGTGAGCACCACTCTTGTCAGTGCTACAGTTCTCTGGACTGGCGTTGAGGTTCATATGTGGCTTGAAGCTGGAAAATTTTTAAAGAGCACTAAGAAGGAAACAGAAAAATGGATTAGAATACTGAATACTTTATTAAGTCAACTGGTTTCGATATTTATAGGGTGCATTGGGACTTGGTGCCTCTGGGATCATCGGGGCCTCATCTATTCAAGATCTTTACTGATCTTCTGGAATGGCCTCCTCATGGGCATCCTCAATGGATTGTGTCGCCCACCTGACTGAATGGGTGAAAACGCCGCCCCATGTGACTCAGGAATAGGGGAGGAGGATCCTGAAAATAGTTTAGCTTGGTTAGATTTGACGACCAATTTGGCACAGTTTGATCTGGAAGTAAGTAATTAAATTTGATCGTTATCCAGAATTCTGACAATGACCATCAGGGATATGGTTAATAATGTAAGGACCTTAGCTCCAGCTATCAAGCTGGATATGGTCATGTACCCCCTTAGATCAAAAAAGGGGTGCAAACCTCAAGGCTCATCCCCTCATCCAAATCTCTGATCTATGTCATACTTTAAATGAGAAATGAGTGGCTGATTCCCCTCCCTGTTTTCCTTGTTACTTATCCTCATTTTCTCCTCAACCCAAATTCATTTAAGTCTCAAAGTCTACAGGTTTCTATTTTTAGAAAATCAAAAATGGCTTTATCAAGCTTCAAAAAATTCAAGAAGCTCTCTCTAGCGGCCCCCATCCCCTGCCCCAACAGGTTATCCATCATGAAGATAACTTAGATAGCAAAAACTCACTTACAAGTCAAAATTGGTTAAGAAATCAAAGTGAAAAGGTTCAAATGGGGATTGAACCTGTCAAAACCTCCCAAAATAATTAAAAATAAATTAAGACTGTTGCAATTTTGGCCGCAACTGGGCGATTTTGAATAGGTGAAATTGTCACTAAAAATAATATATACTTTATGAAAACATTATACCTCAAAAATAAAGTAAAGCTCACTAGTAAACCTTTATTAAAATAATCATTTAAATCTGCTGTAGTCTTGAGGTGTACTGCCAGCGTAGGGGATCCAGCATAAAGCTAAGTCCATGGCTCTTTGGGACTAATTGATATAAGCTGGTTTGCATTTCCACATTGATTCTTATTCCAGTGTGAGTCTAGCCAATTTATGCCCTAGCCTCTAGTTAATTAGCTTGCCTTATAGCTCTTAAATCTTCTAGAGTTTTCTCTTCCTGGTCCTCTAATAGCTTGTGGATTAAGCTAACTGAAACATAACATTTGATCTAGTACTAAAAAAAAAGAAACATAACATTTGATTGTCCAAGTAGGGCACATCTTGTGGTATTCTGTTCAGCCTCAGTATGTCAGGCAGATGGCAAGTAGAAAATAGATTGGCCTACCAGCCTGGATGCCGGAGCATCCAAGTGGCAAACTAGAATGCCAGGGGCACTGCTGCTGGTATGACAGATATGAAACTGGAAGGGAACTTAAATCTCAACAGATAAATATGGAAATTTTGGGGAGGGTCTTTTTATTGGAAAATTTAAGGGAAGAGAAATTAACCAACAATTTTCTCAGTGCGATGCACCCAATTAAATAGTCATCAATTTTGGGGGAAAAATAAACTGGGATCAGGTTCCACAAGCTCGACCTAAGTGGTGAACTATTCAGAAATAGGCAGGTTAGTTCCCTGGGGACTGACATCACTAAGTTTGGCGGCAGGCTGAGTTGTGGTCAGTTCAACCTAAGAGGTGAACTATTTGGCAATAGGAGGGTTAGTTCCAGGGGGCCAACATTGCAAAATTTGGTGATGAGCCAAGTTGCGGTCAGTGGTATTGCATCAGGCGCAACGCCCAATTTTCTGGCAGGAAGCTGCCCATTGGGGGTAATGCCTGACAGATTTGGGAGGGGAGGAAGATTTCAATCATCATGTAAACTGAATTGCAACCGTTGGCGTTCCAGCCAATAGCTCAGCCTTCATACCTTTTTGACCATTTGAAATCTGAATATCCAGCTGATTGCCACTCAAATTAGTTGCGATCAATTCCATTTTGGTGATCTCAGTGCAGATTTTACTAATTCCTTGTAACAGTTCTGATGAGGAGAGTGCAAGTACCAGAAGTGGGATCTAAAGCTGAAGGGCTAATTTCCAGCGCTCACCTACCACACAAGTGAGATCACCCTGAGTAATGAGGGGTATGGCCATCTTCTTTGGTACTGTCAGACATTTACAAGTCCAAGGTATGGAAAAGAGTGGTTTCAAGGTAAGTGAAGAACAAATTGGCTAAAAGACCTTGGTCAATTCTCAGTGGAACCCTATTAATCAGCGTAACACCTTTAATACTAATATTAATAAAACTTGGGCAAATACCACAAGTTTGACTGATTGGATTGCACTGACTATGCGGCGAATTCAGGGGAGACCCTTGGAGGCTCTTTCCCCAGCCACCGTCAGTTTAGTTCACATCCCCTCATGATGACTGCCTCTTTTATAGGGTTGGTGGGGGCTCCTCAGGGCGAAAAGATTTCCCCTTTCTGATTGGGTCCAATTAATTAAATCCCTTCCAAATGGTTTTGTTTTCTGACAGTTACAGCCCCGCTGTCCCTCACATTGAAGCGATGTGAGTCTTGAACTAAATGATAGGCTGCTTTTGAATATTATATATTTGGACAGCACCAATCAATCTGAATTTGAGGCACGAAAAGTCTAAATTACAATTATCTGTGAGTCTCAAACTAACTGATAGGTTGAAACCATATATTTACTAATTCAGAAAGCACCAAGCAATCTGAGCCTGAACTATAAATTGTTCATTTATTATTATCACACTATTATCAAAGTTTAGTTTTCCCCCATGCAGCACCAAATAAAAGAAAAAAAACATATAAAACTATTTATTTTATTAAAGCACCTGTTTACATTATTTTTAATAATAAGTCTTAAGAGCAGCTCCTGCAATATTGTTGGATTTGAGGCGATACTGCACCAGCGAGCCTACAAAAAGGCCAAAAATCCAACAAGTGGTGCTCACTACAGGGGCCTACCTGTAAACCACCAAAAAGCTTTTTAAAGAAATGACAACTACCACGGATTTAAGGCTAGCTGAAGTTGAAACCCAACTAGCCAGTGCTTTGGCTCGCCTCAAAAAAGGCTTGAGCAATATTCCTCTCAAGCCCCCTATGGGCCCTCTCCTCCCATGGTTAAACCGCCATTCAGAGATAAGTTCTCCCCTGGTGAGGGAAGTATCGCCTCCTTTCTCTATGTTTATGAATCTGCTATGGAAGGAGCGACCGACCTTCAAAAAATCCAGGGTATCCTTCCCTGCTTGAGTCGTATGGCTCAAGAGATTATGGTCTCTAATATGGCCTCCCTTACCACCTGGGCGGAGGTTAAACAGGCGTTGATTGATGAGTTTGGATATAAATCAAGTTTACAACGGATAAAACAGGCTTTTACGCGCCTTTGCTTGCAAGAGGGTGAAACACTCCCCTCCTTTATTGAACGTTTCTATAGCCAAGCTCAACCGTTGTTGCTGGCCAAACTGCTCCCTCTAGATGATGCTATTACTGCTATCGTGGCTAGTTTGACGCCATATCCCTCTCTAGCTATGCATATCACTGCAGTTAAGCCCTCCCTCAAATCAGTACGGGATTTAAAGGAAGCCTTATTGGAGGTGGCTGACTTCTACAAACCTGAACTTTTGCTCCAAGCTCCAATGTGGGAAGAAACTCAGACCCTTTCAGCCTCTTCTAAGGCTGTATCCATATGGAACCCCACCTCTGTTGAGTTGCCACGCCAACATACTCCTCCATTTTGTGAGGATAGACGGCCAATAGTGGCCATTATGAGGCCGCGCTCCTCTCCCACCTCAAGTTCAAAAGCTCAGCCAGCGAAGTCAGTTAGCCCTTCACCTGGGCAGCCTATTGCTGAGCAGTCTTCTAAGCCGCTACTTCAATCGCCCTCAGCCTCCTCTCAGGCTGCTGCTAATAAAAAACCTCCTGTTAAGGGATTACCCAAGCCAGTCGCTCCTATGGCCAAAGCCAAACCTATTACCCTTCCATCATCTTCCCCAAAGGAAGGTACCTCTATGATACACCCTGCAAAAGCAATCAAGGTAGATGTGAGCAACAAAGCCCTCTCCTGTGAGAAGAGTAAGCCGGTTCCTCTTCCCTCTCTTAGCAAATCATTGGGGTGCATTGACAATCCCTCGGATGATGAGTCTAAATGGGGTGAGGAGGACATAGGTTATTATGTGTTGGGAGCGCCAATGGAAGTACAGGTTCCTAAAGGTTAAGACCTGAACAAGTTGAGATAGGTGTGATACCATGACACACATATTTGCAGCAGGTAGTGCGTGTGTCTGAGGTAATTGATACTGCAAGTGATGCTGATCAGTTGATTGGTACCGTGATCTGCTCTACCCCACAGGTTCATACCCTTCAGTCAATTAAAGACAGATGGCCCGCGATGGCTCAACGCCTGGTCACAACTTTCCAATTGCAAAAGGTCCTCGCCCTTATCCCTACCCTAGATAGCACAATAACCAAGGAAGAGGTTGTTATCAATAAGGTGCTCGTGCTAGCCATCCTTGACACGGGTGCTCCAGTGAACGTGGTCTCTACAAAGCTCATAAAAAAGACTAACTTGGCCCCTAACCTTGATTGTTCTCAATAGTTTGGAACTTCAGGGCCCAACAACACACGAGCTATTGGAGCCTATTCTTCTCTTACCATCCGTATTGGGAAACTCCTGCTGGCTTCCCCAGCTGTTGCATTGGACAATAACGCATATGACCTACTCATTGGCACTCAATTCATGATTGAGTATGATGGAATCATTAATATGAAACAAGGAACTCTCTCCCTTTTAAATTATGAGGTTCCTTTAGTCTATACCAACGACGAGCCTAAGAAAAAGGAATACGCCTGCGTCGTTGAGTTCCCTTCTTCTGCCCTTACCCCTATTTACACCATGTCAGGCAGAAACACTAAACTGTTGCCTGACTCCGTGGATGCTTCAGAGGGCATTCCCTTGTATGCGGCAGATGAGTTAGTCATTAAAGTGGGTGAGCAAAAGGTGATAGACACCAACGTTACCATGCACATCCCTCGCAACTTCCTTCTGCATCTCACAAGCATTGATGGCCTAAGCCCTTTGGAACCTCGGGTATTGCCAGGTATTTTAGACCCTGCCTACCAGCACCCTATCAACCTTCTGCTAGGGAACCTTACTGGTAAGGACATGATCATCCAAAAGCATCATGATATTGGAAAGGCCCTGTTGCTACCTATTGAAGACATCCACCAAGTTCACTGCCTTGGGTCTATGGCGGATATGGGACTGCCCACTGATCAAACAATATGCACTTTGCTCAACGTCGAAATTTCTGAGGAGCTAACTTCTACTGAGCTTAACAAAGTTCACAGTTTACTGGAGTCCTATAGCGATATTTTTTCTCAATCTGATACTGACTATGGGCACATGAAGAGTTGGACTCACACAATTGACGTTGGGGATGCTCGCCCTATTCGCTCCAAGCCTTACCGCAAATCAAAAGTTGAGGAGCAACAGATGCGGATGGAGCATAAACAATTGTTGGACGCTGGGCTGCTGGTACCCTCAAAAAGCCCCTGGTCGTCCCCTCTTTTGCTGATAAAAAAGAAGAATGGCGGGCATAGGATTGTCATGGACTATCAAAAGCTGAACAGCCTTACCAAGAAGGACAGCTATCCAATCCCTAAATTGATAACACCCTAGCGCAACTCTCCAGGTCCCAGTACTTTTCAGCCATGGACTTGGCTAGTGGATACTGACAGATGGACCTTTCTCCTCAAGACCAGGAGAAGTGCGCCTTAATCTGTAGTTAGGGTCTTTTCCAACCCACTCAGCTACCTCAGGGGTTGTGCAACGCCCCTGCCACTTTTCAGCGGGCCATGGACCACATACTCCAGGATCTCAAGCTTAGTTGTGTTATTGTCTATGTAAATGACATCACCTTATTTTCCAAAACTTTCAATGAACACCTCACCCACTTAAAAGAAGTGTTCCATCAGCTGCGAGCCTCGCACATCAAGCTGAAGCCCTCTAAGTGTACGTTTTTCCAGAAGAAGCTGGATTTCCTTGGGTACACAATATCCCACAAAGGGATTCAGCCCCTCAAAGATAAAGCGGAAGCAATAGCGAAGATGCCTGAGCCCAAAACCCTCCGTGACATCCAAGTCTTCCTGGGTATGATGGGGTACTACCATCAGTTTATCCCCATGTTCGCCCAGCTCAGTGAGCCCCTCATCCAGCTCTTGACTAAGAACGCTCCATTCCAGTGGGGTGTTGAACAACAGGCCGCGTTTGAGACTCTGAAAGGGTTATTGCAGAAAAGGCCTATCCTCTGTTACCCTGACTATGGCAAGCCATTTGTGTTACACACGGACGCCTCTGATTATGCTGTTGGAGCTATCTTAGCACAGATGGACGAAAATGGGATTAATCATCCCGTATCATACTTCAGCAAAATGTTATCCAAGGCTGAACGCAACTATAGCGTCACAGAAAAGAGTGCCTTGCCATCCTACTCGCCGTGAAATATTACCGCCCCTTCTTATATGGAACTTCCTTCAGAATTATTACCAACCACGCCTCTCTAAAGTGGCTGCAGAATATGAAGGACCCCACTGGGCAGTTGGCGCGCTGGGCTCTTAAGCTCCAGCACTATGACATGACCATTGAGCACCGAGCTGGGACAAGTCATATGAATGTTGATGGGTTGACGCGGCTGCCCCTCCTTCATCTGGATAATAGTGAAGCAGAGAGGATGCATGACCTCCTCATGACTCCTGAGGCTTGGGCGGATGAGGATGAACCTGTACAGAAAATTCTTGCTCGCCATTCCCACAACACAAAGGTTGAAAATGGGAAGTTATAAAAACAAGCAGGAATAAAATGGTTGCCCTTTCTTCGGCCCTCTGAGCGGATACCTGTAATAATGGAATCCCACACAATGATGGGCCTTGGCTGAGCTCAAAAAACCTATGAGTGGATTAGAGAGCGGTATTACTGGGAAGGCATTGTGAAAGCCATAACTGAGGTTTTGGATGCCTGTCTTACCTGCAAAAAACAATCCAGCTTCAAGACCCGGTATCAGTATCAACCAATCACGCCTCAACAGCCTTTCCAAACTATGAGCTTGGATGTGGTAGGTCCTCTCCCTCAAACTACTGGGGGCAATCTATATATCTTGGTTGGTATTGATCATTTCACCAAATGGGTTGAAGCTGTGGCTCTCCCCGCTCAGACTGCCAAGGCCACGGCCACTTCCTTACACCAAAATATCTTCACCCGGCATGGGTGCCCACAAGTCCTCTTATGTGACAATGGGAAAAACTTCACCTCCCAAGTGGTAAAGCTTCTCGCCACCTCCTTGGGAGCACAACAACTCTTCTCAGCACCTTATAACCCATCCACAAATGGGTCCATAGAAAGAGTTAATGGTACACTGGTCTCCATTATCCGCAAGATGGCCAGCTATGACCCACTACACTGGAATCTTTATTTACCCAGTGCCCTTATGGCTTACCGGATCAGCTATCATCGCATCCTCAAGATGTCTCCCTTCCATGTGTTGTATGGAAGAGAACCTAAAGTTCAAGCTTTACTAGCCAAGGATAGCTTCACTGCCAGGATGGACCCTGAGCAAGCTTTGAAACAATTAGCCCAGCACATCATTCAACTGTAAGCAGAGGCTATGAGCAACTTGGCTAAGACGGTCAGAAAAAGAAGGCCAAGCAGCTAATGAACGCCAGTTTCCTCTACCTTCCTTCCAGGTGTCAGACATAGTAATATATTACCATAATCGCATCACACCAAGAAGGGAAAAGCTTGGTTCTATCTGGGAAGGTCCCTTTTCCATCACCTATAAGTGAGGGGATGAGTATTCTATTAAGTCCCTTGCTTCAGGTTTTACTATCAACTGTGTTCATGGGCAGTTCTTGCGATCTTATAACTCCCCAACCACTCTTGAAGGGGGTAATGTCAGATATTTACAAGTCTGAGGTATGGAAAAGAGTTGTTTCGAGGTAAGTGAAGAACAAATTGCCCAAAAGACCTTGGTCAATTCTCTGTGGAACCCTATTAATTGGGGTAACACCTTTAATACTAATATTAATAAAACTTGGGCAGATATCACAAGTTTGACTGATCGGATTGCACTGACTATGCGGCAAATTCAGGGGAGACCTTGGAGGCTCTTTCCCCAGCCACCGTCAGTTTAGTTCACATCCCCTCACGATGACCATCCTCTTTTATAGGGTTAGCGGGGGCTCCTCAGGGCAAAAAGATTTCCCTCTTTCTGATTGGGTCCAATTAATTAAACCCCTTCTAAATGGTTTTGTTTTTCTGATGGTTACAGCCCTGCTGGCCCTCGCATTGAAGCGATGCAAGTCTCAAACTAACTGATAGACCGCTTTTGAATATTACTTAATTTGGACAGCACTAATCAATCTGAATTCGAGGCACAAAAAGTCTAAATTACAATTATCTGTAAGTCTTGAACTAACTGATAGGTCGAAACCACATATTTCCTAATTCAGAAAGCACTAAGCAATCTGAGCCTGAACTATTAATCATTCATTTATTATTATCACACTTTTATTTAACAGTGAGGTAAGCTGACCAGGGGACAGACATTAATGAATATATGTGAAACTAAGAGAATAACTAAGAAATATAAAAATTGGGCACCCCAGGGTACTCAAGTTACCCCTGTTGCCAGCGGGACTGCCAGGTATGGGGGGTTGGTGCACTACTCTGAGGGGGTTTCCCCTGCTATGGAGCAGGTGTGAAGGAAAGGGTCTGTGTGGAGGAACCAGAGTGGGAACCATGATTATATGAGCGCTTTTTGTCTTGGTCTCATATATCCATAGAGCCAGGCTTGGAAGTGCTCTAGTAAGTGGACATGGAATCTGTTAATAATCCCATGAATGGTTAGGACCGTGCCCTTGAACGCATCTAATGCAATTGTGTGTATTGTCCACATTGCGATGGGTATTATTAGGGAGCGGAGGGTAGATGGGATTGGTGACTCAATCTGGAGCGCGAAGATACTCTTTGATATTGATAATTCCTGTTCATTTTGAATCTTGAGCAGGCGTGCGACTTCCTGCCATATAGCTTTGGTTGGGGGGCATGTTTCTAGGCGGTGATGTAGGGATCCTTCCCCTCCACATACTGCACATGTTTTGTGGAGGGAGTTGGAGCTGTCCGCCATCCTATGGGTCCTTCTCAAACAGCAATAGGCGTTTGCTCTTATCCTTGGTTGTAGGATTGGGTGGTGTGTCATTTTCCACATTACTTTCTGTGTGGTTAAATCATAGGGAATGTCCAACATATCTAGGTATTCTATCCTAGCTATGCTTGGGGTTGTTGCGAGCATATACCTCTGGGGGTGGTTTTCTGGGTTTCTTAATCTGAATTGGGGGCTGGGTCATCCCCTTCCCTGTATAGTACCCATTTTCTCTATGGTCCATCCCATACGGCAGATAGTTCAGAGGATATGTTTGAAATGAGGGGAGGTTCCATGCGGACCCGTTGCAGTAGGGTGCTTGGCAAGGTATGAAAGTAGTCTGGGTGGACTATGTGGGTTGGTTAATTTAAGCGCCTGTGCAAATTTAGTCCTTGCTGCTCTGGACCAATGTTGTTGCAGGAGGTCTGGAGTAAGGATTTCCTTTATCCAGGTACCTAGGATGTGATTGGCATGGCTCTCAAAATATATTAGTCCCATGCCTCCGCTTGAGCGTGGGCCAAATAGTGTTTCCATCCGTATAGGAGGGTGAGAGCCAGGCCATGGCCAGCCCTGGATAAGCGCGCGAATTGAGGTTATAAAGGTAGGTGAGAAGGCTATCGCATGGGCCTGGTACCACAGTATTGGGAGGATGAGCGAGTTAGCAACTGTAACTCGTCCTGTTAGTCCTGGGGTTCTTCCCTTGAGGGAGGCGACGCATTTGGATACCCGTTGTAACAGGTTACTTTCCATTATCTCATTAGCATATCCCCCTGATTCTAGCCAGATTCCAAGGTGTCAGACAGGAGTGGTGGTGGGAGGTGTTGCAAAGGGTAAGATAATTGGGTTTTTTCTTCGAGTGTTGGTGTGAGGTTCTGATGTTGTGGCCCAATTGTTTGTGTATTTGCCTAAGAGGATAATTTCTGTCTTCCTTTTGTTGAGCAATGCATTGCTCACCTTGGAGTAGTCCTCTAGAGTGTGTTCCAGCTGTCGGGCATCTTCATTGTTTGCTATACCTGCTACGCAGTCATCTGCAAAGGCCAGTATCTTGACTGTTGGTTGTCCTTGTGCGGTTACCCTATTAGAGGTGAGTCAGTTACTCAGAGGAGCGGGTCAAAGCTGAAATTGTATAGCAGTGAGCTGAGGGGATCTCCTTGTTTGAGCCCTCTGTGTGGTTTGATATTGTTTGTTAGGAATCCAGGGCCGCATACAGCCATGGTTGCAGATTCTGTTAGGAGCATCGCCCATTTTATGAATCTTTGTGGGAGTTTGAAGGCATGTAGACATTCTTTTAGGTATGGCCAGCTAACACGGTCATACGCCTTTTACTGATCCAAGAAGACCAGGGCACCAGTTGCTTTGGATTGGCAAATGTTTGCAACAGGGTGTATGTTGTTCCAGATTGAACGCCCTGGTATAAACCCAAACTGATTGGGTGATAGGACGTCAGATGCAATTGCGCCTAATCTAGCTGCTAGAATTTTTGTTAGACTTTTTGTGTCAGTGTTGGAGAGTGCAATTGGGCGCCAGTTGGCCAGGTCCAACTTGTCAGACTTTTTATACAAGGCTATAACGTAGGATTCATGTCCTCCTGGTAATAGGCGTGTTTCCAACAAACTCTGGTTCATTGATGCCAATAGGAGGGGGGCGATTTGTTGAAAATATTTTTTGTAAAATTTGTAGGGTATCCCATCAGGCCCTGGGCATTTCCTACGTGGTGCACTGAGAATTGTTTTCCAAAGCTCCTCCCGTGTGATAAGGGATAATATATTGTAATTTGGTGGTATACTTTGTATCTTGGCAGTTTGAATAAATTCTTTAATTTTTTGTGGATCTGTTGGCATATCACAATATAATTTGGTGTAATAGCGGTGTACTTCCGCCTTGACCTCCTCAGGGTCAGTTGCCACGGTGCCATTGGTCTTGCAGACCTGTGTGCACGTGGGCTGGTTTCCACGGGAGTGAATTTGGCAGAAAAAGTATGTCAAACAGGTTTCACCTTCCTTTATGAACTTACCTTTGTTCGATACTTTGATTCTGTGTTGGTGTTCAAAGATGAGATTGTTAAGTCAGGCTGAAATTTCTGCCCATTTGCATCCCCAATTAGGGCTATAGCCAGATCTTGGAGTATTTATTTCCAGGTGGTCTAGTTCTGCCAAGGTACGCTTGATTGTGGCTGTGTCCGCGGTGTACTTGCATGATGCAATATGTCAGGTTTTGCTGATTAAACCTTTTTTGAAATTTTACCATGTTCCAATGGGATCTGAAGTGAATGGGGCTGTGAATTCTGAGTTTGTATCCTTGTTTTCAACCCAGTCAGATATCTCAGGCAATCTTATAATTTCTGGGTGAAGCTTTCTCCAAGGTGACACCTGTGTGTGGGATTGGGTTGGCACTAACTGCACCATAACTAATCAGTGATCAGAAAAATTGATCTTTTTTGTTGTAAATTTAGAGATTTTTGAGTGGTGGGATTGTGGGATGAGGATGTGGTCAATACGACTCATCAATATGAGCAGTCCCTCATATATGTTGGGTCTTGTCATATGGGGAAGGATTGGTGAATTGGGGGGAAGAGCATCCTGTAAGCCAAGAGATGCCTTCATTGTGCGATATTCAATGTGTCCAGGTGGGTATCCCCTGGGATTAGGCCATTGATCTGTATTGGGGTTATCCCAGCAGTTGAAATCGCTCAACATGATGATATCTGGTGGGAGGGTGAGAGTAGAAATTTTTTCAAAATTTTTTTTCTCTCAGTTGCAGTGCACAGTGCGTAGATACATGCTAATAAAATTATTTCATCTTGGCATGTGATTGTTGCTACCAGGACTCAACCGTGCAAGTGTGATGATGAATTTGTAATTTTAATTTTTTTGTTGTTTTGGACTATCACCCCACAGTGAGATATCCATACTGATTGTGATGGTGTGACCCTGGTTGACCAGGATTCTTCTTCCCCTTGTAGGCAGTGGGTTTCTTGGATGGCCAAGGTGTCTACAAGAGGTTTTCGCAGGAATGCCAGCTTTTTGGCTTGGGATGTATGAGCCCTGGCTCCCACAATATTTAACATCCCTATTGACACTGAGGTGCCCGCGGTGCCTCAGGAGCAGTTGGGAGGACCCTCTGGTCCTATCCCACTGCAGCTCATTTTAGCCATGCTCCGCATCTGTACTCCAACTCTTTCACTGCCATTGTTGGTTCCCTTGATCTGACCCAATGATTCAATGGAATTGCAGTTTTTTGCATTTGCATCAACTTTTCCTGCACAGGTCTTATGTTGATTTGAAAAGGTTGTTGATTGGATTTTATATTTTTGAGGTTCAACTTTGTTGCATTGTGCACCATATTTTCACCCAAATTGCAGTTGCATTGTTCCTCAGTATGTGTATGACTGATGACGCTTTATAGCTCAGTCTGGTTACTGTGAAAATTTTTGACTTGGGCATATTGTTCTGATTGTTTAGTTTGAAGAATATCTGAAATACCCTCCTGAATTTATCCATGGTTAATGGCAGATTCTGCATGTGCCACCGCTTCAGCTGCTATTCTCTTATAGGCTTTTTGTACTGCTTTATGCAGTTTACTTGTAATGGGGTCCACAATGGAGTATAGTCCATCTTCACTCCAGCAGAATGGGTGGTGGCCATCAGTCATTTTAGCAAAGTTTTCATTATCTTTGTCCATAGCTTCTACACAAAAATCATTTTCTATTAAGCCCTCTTTTACAGGGCATACATGTTCCTTGTGGCCCAGTGAGCCACAGTGGTTGTAAATGGGTGGTGCATATTCTGGTGTAACTTGGAATGCAGCTGACTGGCCCCCATCTGTGAAGTGAAATTCTGCTGCGTGGGGAATTCTGGATAAATCCTCTTCCACTTCTGGGAAGGGGTTGATTATAGTGATAGCTTTGCCTGTGCACAGGTCAGGCATTAAGTGAAATTGCTGTAATTTGAGTTGTTGGATTTCTCCATAGGTCACAAGACCTTTGTGGAGCTCCTCCTCAATTACCTTATGAGGAAGGTTGGTGGGGAGCAAGTCAAAGGAGATGAACAAAGTTTTCACTTTGTTCCATCTGGTGTGCATGGTGCACACAATTTTTTTGCCCTCAGGGAGGTCAATTTCCATACAGATTTTTGCTGCGGCATCAGCTTCATCAGCTGTTTTGAAACCAATATTGATCCAGCCATGGCCCATGTTGTTGGTAGCTATATACACCATGTGAGGGAAAAGTGAGGGCTGTGCCTCACATGTTTTCTCCCACAGGGTCAGTGACCTATCCCCAAAGAAGAGTCTGATCCTGTGTTCCACCTTTGACAAAGGTTGGTTGAATTGAATATACATGTATTGCACATGCTTTACAGTAAATATCATAAACCCAGATGGTATCTGAGTTTGCAATTTTTTTACAGCTTGGGTTCCTGGTCCCCCTCCAGGGCATTTCTTGCCCTTAGTTGCACCATTAAGTGCACTGCTTGCCATGACGCTCACCCATATTGTATTATTTTTGTTATTAAAGTCACCCATCTTTCCTGTGTATGATTATCTAAATTTGCTGTTTGAATCAAATTGTAGTAACTAAAGTGATTGTTACAAGAAAGAAAAGCTATTATTATCACCCTATTATCAAAGTTTAGTTTTTCCCCCGCACAGCACCAAATAAAAGAACAAAAATGTATAAAACTATTTATTTTATAAAGCACCTGTTTACATTATTTTTAATAATAAGTCTTAAGAGCAGCTCCTGCGATATTGTTGGATTCGAGGCGATACTGCACCAGCGAGCCTACAAAAAGGCCAAAAATCCAACAGGTACTTTCTTGCTTAGGAACAGAAAGATGGCCCGATTAACGCCCAGAGGACGTTCCTCGGGACTTACACAGTAGCACCTTGGCGATAGTTTGCCCAATGTCAGTAACAAATGTAGAGTTTCAATCGCCAGCTAATTTGGGACAGATTCAATGAGATTAATTATGATGAATTTTGATGGAATTATTTGGACCTAATCTGATGGAATAATTTAGGTAATTTCGAGAGAGATATTCAGGACTGATCTGAGGAATCATTTGGCTAAATGTGACTGATGGAAACAGAACTAATTTTGAAAACTGGCCATCTAGTCGATGAGCAGATAGGAATTGATCCGCCAAATCAGCATCGAAATTATATCGTGTTGTAAATTTGTGCAGGCGAAAATACTATTGAAATCTCTGCCGCGGCCTGATTGTATTCGATCTGCCAAGAATTGGGTTTTCTCGCGATTCTATAAATGCTTAATTCTGGCAGGTAAAAAGCCAGCGAAATATCTAGTGGCAGATTGATTTCATATCAATATGCCATACAGCAATAATCGGGATGTGGGTTTAACAAATCATTCGAGACAGGAATTCGGGCCTAAAAATGTTAGTAAAAATATATGATGCCAATATAATTGGGACTACGGTAGATGGGAACTATAGGGCTTAAGGGGTTTATGGCTGACGTTGATATCCTATGGTTGGTCAGACCCCAAATTGCAACACTGACATTCGGGTTGATAATGTTATTATAGGAGATCGAGTGAGTTAATGATTCCCAATATTGTCAACTTTGAAATTGGGGTTTAAAATTGCTGAAATTGGTATCAAAAATTGCTACCATTCTCAGTACACAAGTTTGGATTAGTAACGTTTCCCCTCCCCATCACACCATAAAACCCAGCATCCTGCTAATGGTAAGGTGTTGGGTTATTCTTTTCTATAGTTTTCCTCGTTCTATATTATATATCTTAGAAAAACTCCCAATTTCTGTTATTTTATATAAATAAAATTGTAAATGGGAACCAATTCCTTGAACTTTACCCTTTCTAACGCCCCTCCAATATGCCCACCAACAGCCCCTTAAAACCAGTGGTGCCTTGTGGATAGTGGCTTTCCTTGTAGGTTCTGACATACCTGCAAAAGGAGTCAGGTCTGTCCATGGCATGTTGAGTTCCTAACATTATAACCCAACAAAAGATTAGAAAGTGCAATTGTTAGTTCGGAAATCTCTTGAATTTAAATGGCTCAGCCACCAATCAAAGTTTATTTTCTCTTTTAAAAGTGATCCTTACCTGTTGTCAGTGGAATACTCTTGTTAAATCATACAGCAGGATTTATTAGCTTGTGCATCACAACCCATTATCCATGTGTCCTCCTCAAAGTATTGTAAGAAGCCAGAGTTTGAGACTCCCCCTAGGCTGCTCATTTTAGGACACCCTCAGGTGTTGAAAGTTGACAATATAGGAAAAACAAGAGAAACAATGGTAAATTTCTCTGAGGAGGGATGAACTCTGTGCTCATGATGATGGCATAATTATACTTGAAAATACAAGGAAGTGTAAAAGAGTACATGAATATGGAGTTAAACACTTATAACACTGGTCTGTCATGGCTTGAGGATGACATGATTATGGGAACCAATAGCAAGGATAAAGCTGCACGTCAGGAGGCCAAAAAGGTGAAGATGGCAGGCCTCCCTGACCTCAAACATACCATGGACCAACGCTGGGTTAAGGCAAGATATGCCCAGGTTGGTCCTGGGGATGTGCGAGAAGTTTGGTCCTGCATTACAAAAGGTGCATTAAAATGAACCAGCTATATAATAAATAATGATGGTTCACTTTAGTTTCTCAGTGAGTGGGGTATTGAAAACCATTCAGTTTTTTCAATTTCCAGCTTGGGTCAGCCTTACCTTCAATCAATAACCTGAGTTCAGTTACTTACCAGCTATAGTACACTGCTCAATGGAAGCGTGCACTTATTGGTGCACCTGGGCTTAGCACCACTTCCATTGATTGATGATTTCCCTGAGCTTGCTTAAATATGTTCACTCAAGACTAACCTTTATCATTGGTTGACTTCCTCCATAATGAAAACCCCTCTATAGTTTACATTTTCTTTATGTTAACTTGTGTGAACCTGTGCACAGAACTCTTTGAGGAGGTCTCACACAACATTAGCCATTAGATTTGCACAAATGTAACTCTCTCATCTGGGGCACCGCTGGGCGCCCTGGTCCCCTCCAGATGGGGCACCCTTGCACTCCAGCCCTGAGCACCGCTTGGATATGGACTCAACTTTGGGGTCCACCTAAGCCTTGTTGTTTGTACAATATCTGTTAATTTATACCCCATTAAACCCCCTCGCCCTAAGTTACTTTAGCTCCAGCACCCTCTGTGGGGCTCTACTCACCTTGGTACTGACGAATAGTTCCTTGGCGTTGGGGCTGTGCACCATGCACCACCTCGCTGGGAATAGGAGAGTTATAGACACTCTCCTTATATGGTTTAGGTTACCACACTGAGGCCTACTCTATCCTCCAGGGGTTTGACAAAGCCATAATGGTCCATTTGGACCAGTCTCACTCTAAGGAACCTCCCCCACCCCATGATATTTCAAATGGCCCTTTGGGTAGTTTCAATTCCCATAAAACTCTGAAGCCCCAGCTATCAAAACCTACCACATCTCACTTGTCAAGCAGGTGAAGGAGAAGCGTTGCATGGTTCCTGTTTATAAGGATCTTTCAAAGTATGGCCCTTATATGACCCTGATGATCCTGAGTCTGCACATTTTGTAACAAACCAGGTTCCTGTGGCCTTGGTTTATCCATCCTGATACATGTAATCTTACACTGGATGATAGTTTTTCTTGATAAAATGGTAAAATATTTCAGTATTGGGTTTTCAGCCATCATGGTTGTACAATTGCTACACTTCAACAGAAGGGCCTGGCAGCGACTTGGTGAATTTTCCAATCTGGGTGGAGGCCCAATGTGGCAGCAAATACTCTACTGGCCTCTAGCCACCTATCTGGACCCAGGAGTATGCGCTTACTGGTGATACGCACTTATGGGCATCTCCACTGGTACTACAACCAGGATGAGGTGCGGCAAGATTGGCAGGCCCATTGGCAACTCAGAATGGTCCCACACCTTCCAAGGCCATGAGTTCACTACTTACAGTACCTGGTGAGTGAGGGTTCAACATTTGTGAGACTCTAAACAGTTTGCCAACCAACCTGAGAAAATAACTGAACTCACCCCAAATACTTTATAATTTTAAACAAAATTAAAGCAAAGTGATTATTTATCTGAGATTGGCTTATTAGGTGAGAGCACTGTCAGGAGAGTGTCTATAACTCACCTGTTTTCAATGAGATAGTGCGCGGTGCACCACCACAGCGCCAGGGAACTTATCATCAGTACTAAGATGAAAATAGCCCCGCAGAGGGTGCTGGATCTAAAGTAACAAAGGACAAGGGTGTGTAATGCTATAATTATCAATAGGTAGTGAACAAACAACAAGACTTGGGTGGACCCATCGGGGTGTCCATATCCAAGCTGTGATCAGGGATGAAGTTCCTTGGGTGCCTCAGTCTGGAGGGGACCAGGGGGGCCCGGCGGTTCCCAAAATGCAGTTGTAAATTTAGTGCAAATAAAATGGCTGGCGTTGTTCAAGACCTCCTTGAAGAGGTCCACGCACAGGTTTGCCCAATTTGACATATTAAAAGAAGAGGTAAACTAATGGGATTTTAAAAGAAAAGGAAGGTGGTCATAAAGAATTATAATTAAACAATTTTGGGGGAATCATCAATCAGTGGAAGTGGTGCTAAGCCCAGATGCACCAATAAGCGCATGCTTCCATTGGGCAGGTTACTGTAGCTAGTAATTGACTGAACTTGGGTTATCAATTGAAGGCATGGCTGACCCAATTTAAAAATTTAAAAATTGAACTGGTTCAAAACCCCATTTTCCTATCAACCAAACTAAACCATCATCGTTTAGAGGGTAAATAAACCGTTTTAATGCCACTGCCATAACACATGGCTGGGCACCTTGCACTTCCCCTGAACCAACCTGGGCATATCTGGCCTGCACCCAGAGTTGGTCCAAGGTGCGCCTTAAGTCAGAGAGGTGCTTTAGCTTGCCATATTTAACTCTTGAACCCCAGTTTTGCCATGGCAGTTAGTCCCCTCAATAAAATCATGTAAACATGCCATTACCCTTTCTTCTTTTTTGGGCTCCACCCTCAGGGGCTTTTTCCAAGGTAAAATTTTTGTAAGTGGGGGCTAACTTCATGGCTGTGACGGCTTACTTGGACTTGGAACCTGCAGCCTCAGAGAAACGCTTGTGGTTTACAAATTTAGGTCTTGGGTATAGGTGCAATCACACGCTGGGACCCAACTGTTCTTCAATATGTCAAATCCCTTCCAGGATACAAGATACTCAAGTCTCTTCGTTACCCAATGAAAGGCTACAATCTTCTCAACTTCCCACTCTGGCGCCCCATCCACGAGATAAGCCTCAGGAGTCTTTGGTGGGGCCCCTCAAACAACGTAAGCTTGCTTTAATGGAAGACTGAAAAAATAAAACTGAGGGGGAAGATCTAACTAGTATGAGGCATGGCCCACCTTTCTGACAACGCAGTTAGGCCCAATCCTCTTCAGTCCCAGTTCTTTGCATGATTGCCTAATTGGGATGTTTTTAGCATACAGCATCACAAGATCCCCTTCCTTGTATCCTGGTACAACTTATCTCTTACCATCAGCGTTCTCTCTGTAAGCCTGCATAGATAAATCTAAGTTTGTGCTCACTCCTAGGTTTACTTTCTTGATTATTTTGGCAAAGTCCACCACCGCTTCCACTTGGATAACAACTGGTATCCATGTTGAAGGATGGGTTGAAGTCATAGTTGGCGAAGAAGGGGAACAACCAATTGATGCATTTTGGGCGTTGTTATAACTGAATTAGGTCATGTGGAGATGGGAAACCAAATCCAAATGATCTTCAGTGGTGTAACACAGCAAGACTGTTCTAGGCACTGGTTCACTCGTTCAGTGTGCTTATCTGATTGGGGGTAATAGGAAGTTGAATGGCAGGGGCGAATCAGAAGAGTCTTACTTAACTCTTCCTAAAAGACAGAGATAAATTGGGGTTCACAATTACTAATTATTTTTTGGGGGACCCTTTGAAGAGCAAACAAATGAGTGACAAAGAGCCTAGCCATCTCAGCTGCAGTTACTGTAGTTCTGCATAAAAAAGTGGGCAAACTTTATAAAATGGTCCACCACCACCATGATGGTCTTGTAGCCATCAGATAAAGGCAATTTATAATAAAATCCACCAATAAATAAGTCCAAGGCCCTTAAGCCTTTTGAATCGGTACCAACAACCCTGATAGTGGCTGTCAATTTAGTTTAATTTAGTTGCAGAGCAGGCAGCACTCTTTACAATACCTACCCACCTGCGTTGCTAACCCCTTCCAATTGTAAGTGCAGCAAATTAGCTCCAGAGAATTTGCTTTCCCAGAATGGCCAACTGTTATTCCGTCATGATGGTCCCAGATGATTTCTTGACAAATTTGGTCCAGCGGGAACCCATAGGCGCCCCTGAAACCACACCATCTCATCCTTTACGTGATAACCCCTGGTAAGATTCTCCTGATTCAATGTGCTTTTGGAAAGGACCATGGTATATTCGTCTGAAAAAGGCTGTGATAGGACTACCTTTCTGAACATACCATAATTCTCCGCATTTTCCAGAGGAGCAAGAGCTGGCCCATGGGCTAAGGGAGAGGGAAGTTGAGACACAATCTTACCTGTAATGTACTGGCTCCTTCCAGTAAGCCATGAATGAATTGGGAAGCAGGGCCCAAGTCAATGAATAAAGGGCATAAAAGATCCCTGAGACCATTCTCCTAGTGTGTGTGCTACAAAAGCCACTGATAAACACCCCTTGGAGGACAGTTGCGAGTATGCTTATCCCCAGCAACATGCCCTGACTCCAAGACAAGGTGTATAGGGAGGCAATAACCCTCCCAATATCGCTCTCAAAGTCCAACTCCTTTTTGTATAGGCCAAACATGGCCGCTGTTAGACTAAATAATCAATATAGACCTCGGAAGACAGTAATAAAAATAAGTAAGGCTTAGGAACGGCTTTATTTGATATATTTAGGCAAGTTGATAGAAAATGGAACTAGAGAACCCCCATTCTCAGATACTATCTCTTATAGCTCTCTGCTGCAAGCATAGATCAAGCTCATTCGCCATGCCTGATGTTATGTCTTTTGAAACATGGCATAAGCAAACCCCAATTGTCTTAGACTGGATTGGATTCAGTAGTGGCTGAACCACCATACCCAAGAATCATTACAATTCTGATTCAAATCCACATTCAACCTAGAAACCACCCACTTCAAAACCATTTGGGTTGACCCCAGGCCTGATGAAACATCTAACCGTCGTCCTTCCCAAGTCTTAGTCTCAACCTGGGGTCTAGCCAAGACTAATGCTCTCTCACTCCCTCTATCTTCCACACCAGCCTGTCCTGTCTTATCAAAGATCAGTGCAATGTGATGTTGAAGATAAACCTCAACCGTCACATCACACCCCCTAGACAAGAAGAACTATCAGATCTTCCCAGGACACCGAGTGCAATCTCTGGACGTTTGCCATGTGGCCTCCTCAACTGGATGACCTTTCCACTGGACCATAAAGGACCTATGACCCCGCACCACCTTTGTGTCCAGGATCTCCTCCACCTCATACTCCTCAGCTCCCCTTCAGCTGGAAACAGAGGGGAGGCCTTCTCAGGTTGCTTCCATAAGAATGGTTTGAGCTGTGACACATGCAACACTGGATGATCCTGTGACCCCTCTGGCAACTTCAGCTCAAATACCACCTCGTTCATCGCCCTCACTATTGGGTATGGGCCCAACGCCACCAGCCCCAACTTCCAGCTCCTCACAGGTATGGCATAATTCTGAGCGTTTACCAAGACCCAATCGCCCTTCTTGAAAATGCTCCCCTCTGACCGATGCCTATCTGCTTTCCTCTTCTGAGCCGCAACTGCTGCCTCTAGATCCCTTCTCAGAAGTGTAACGCACTGGCTCCTTCCAATGAGCCACGAATGAGTTGGGCAACAGGATCCATGTTACAGACCATAGGGCTGACAGGGCTCCTGATACTACTCTCCTTGTGCGCGCGCTACAAGATTGGACAAGCACCCCTGGAAGACAGTTGCAAATATACTTAACCCCAGCAACATGCCTTGACTCCAAGACAAGGTATAAAGGGGAGGCAATAGCTCTCCCAAGCTCACTCTCAAAGTCCAATTCTTGTTGATTCAAGCCAAACATGGCTGCAGTTAGGCAATATTTTAAATAAACTCAAACTATAAATATATGAATTTTAAAGTTCTTTTATTTAATATTGGCCAGGTTGATAGAAAACAGAACTGAGAAGCCTCCAGCTCCCAGTTCCTTCCCTATATACACATGCTACAAGCTAATATAAAATATAACACAAGCTTATGGTGCTAATCTGACTGATGCTTGGTGTAAACCTTACAGGCAGGATCGCGGAATCCTCACTCAATGGTTCTGTGCCAGTTCCAATTCTCAACAGTTCCGCACCTGTTCCATTTCGAATTCCAAACGAACCGCGAAACTTCCAAGCACCTGTTCCATTCCATTCTTGATTCGAATCCAAATCGAATCTCAAAGCTCCCCATTTTACCTGATTCTCGTTTTTCCTCGACTTGGACGCCCATCTGGCTCCTTGGCCTCCTTCAAGCTCCTGCCCCTTAGGCGTCCCTGCCAGGACCAACTCCCCTCCTCCTCCATACATTCAGACACAGCCTGCCCTGTCTTACCAAAGATCAGGGCAATGTGATGCTGAGGATAAACTCAACCGTCACAAGAAGCCTCAAGGTATCCCAAGTCTCACGTGACAGCGCATCTGCTGCTGGATTCTGACCCTGCTCCCAAGGCCCCATACCCTCTGAGTGCTGACCATGGTTTGCGAAAAATGTGGTCATTCCTGCGGAAAAATGCTTGTGGTTGTTATATGCAAATTGCGCCAACTTCACCCAACTCACCCAATCATCCTGCCTCCCAGAGACATAGCACCTCAAATACTGTTCAATATTTGATTTACCCTATCAGTTTGGCCATCTGATTGGGGATGGTTAGCTGATGAATGGGAGGCCTTTATCTTCAAGTTTCCTAAAAGATGTAACCAGAACCGAGATGTGAACTGTGGACCTTAGTCTGACACAATCTCCTCTGGTACCCCATGTTGGGAAAAGACCTCATTCATAGAGATCTGACATGCTACCTTTGCAGAGATGTTTGACTGACAAGGGAAAAACTCTTCATACTTTGCCAGGCAATCCACCACAACCATAAGGGCGTCCATCCCCTGGGACTTGAGCAACCCTGTGATAAAATCTATACTAACAGAGGCCCATGACCTAGACGGAATCTGAAGCGACTTCAATTTACCTCCTGGCGCCATATGGTGGGACTTTGACCTGACACACACCACACATCGATCCACATACTGCCATACTGTAGCACCTCACTCCTCCATGAATACTGGCAACAAACTAAATCCAGTGTCTTCTCCTCCTGGATTTCCGACCAAAGGATGATTGTGGTTAGCTGCTAACACTTTTTGCTGCAAACTCATCACTGGAACCCAGATCCTTCCTTTATGCTGGATAAGGCCTCCCCAAACTGAGAACCCCACATGTTTCTTGCTCGCCTCCTTCTCTTGCCTCATCCAAGATCCGCTGGCCAAACTCACTCCTCTTCTAAGCAGTATGAATTCTTCCTGAGATTCCTTCTCTCCAACCCTGGATCAGTGCAAACAAACTCAATGGCAACATTGTAGCGGTGTTAAACTTCCTCAACTCCTTCTCAGAGAAGACCAACCCAGAATCATGACTCAGCAAATCTGGCAAGGTATTCTGTTTTCTGGCTTATACTCAATCCATAAGTCATATTGAACAAATCTAAGTGCCACTGTGCCTGTCTCTGATTCATCAGACGTGGGGACTTATAGTATTCTAAGGCTTGATGATCAGTCCAGCTCACAACTGGATGCCTGGTGTACAACGGGTGGTGTTGCCACTCCCTAGTACTCCACTATTGCTAAGAGTTCCTTGTTGTAGACTGGGTAATTTGTCTCAATGGGCACCATCCTTCTGCTGAAGTAACAGACAGGTTGCTCAACCCTGTCTTTACCCTCCTGCAATAGCACCGCTCCAAATGCAAAAGTTTGATTTATCTGTCTCTACTACAAACTGTCTGTTGGAGTCAGGATGGGCCAGAACTTGGGCTGTCAACAGACTGGTCTTCACCCGCTGGAAAGCTCTTTCCTCAGTCTCCCCCAAACTAAAGGTACATTCCCAGTCAACCTTGTCAGTGGCACAGCCCACTCAGCTAATCCTTGGAGAACCTCCTTACAAAGTTTACTACTCCAAAAAAACTCCGCACTTAAGTCCGATTCCTGGGGCTTTTCATTCCTTCACTGCTTGCAGTTTATCAGGACATATTGCTAACCCCCATGGAAAACCACATTTCCTAGGAAAGACACTAAGTCCTAAACAAACTCACACTTGGATGGCTTCAACTTCAAGCCTGCCTGGCTTACCACCTCCAGAACACTCCTTACATCCCTCACATGATCTTGCATCGACCTGGAAAATATCAGAATATCATCCATATAGGCAATGCAACACCTACCCACCAAATCCTCCAACACACAATCAATAATGCGTTGGAAAACTGTGGGGACATTACGCAACCCAAATGGCATAACCCAATACTCAAAATTCCCCAAGTGACAATTAAATGCGGTATACTTCTGGTGCTCTGGCTGCACTGGAATCTGATTGAACGCTTCAACCAGATCAAATTTAGTGAACACCACACACCCTGAGATCATAGGTAGAATGTCTTCCAGGAGTAGCATTGGATAAGGGTCAGGCTCTGTCACCGCATTGAGGTGCCGGAAATCCACACAAGGACGTAGCTCCCCACTCACCTTTGGCACCAGCAACACTGGTGAAACCACAGACGATTTGGACGGCACAATCAAACCCAAACCTAGCATCTTATGGACATATTCATCAAGAGCTTCCTGAGCATGAGGATTCAATAGATAAACTGGACATCCTCTTGGCAACTCAGAGCTTTCTTTAAACCGGAAGCTAAATGCAAAGTCCCATGTAGATGGAAGGGTGCCCTCACCCTTTGGTTCAAACACTGATGCAAACTCCTGGTACTCCTCTGTCAAACCCTCCAATGGTGCGACTGAAGATATTCCCCCCATTCGTTTCACTGATGACCCCTGGGACTGGAACTCCCTCTCCCACACATCTGAGCCTTCAGGCGATAAGAGCACTTTCCCCTTCATTATATCAAATTGCGGGTGAAATTGGTGCCACAACC
This sequence comes from Massospora cicadina, assembly GCA_022478985.1. Lineage (NCBI taxonomy): Eukaryota > Fungi > Entomophthoromycota > Entomophthoromycetes > Entomophthorales > Entomophthoraceae > Massospora > Massospora cicadina. The sequence goes on along the minus strand of JAKSZP010010736.1, from coordinate 106,791 downwards.
TCATCACCAGTACCACTGGGTGAGGTAAATGAGCCACAGCATGAAATTCTTCCTCAAACTCATCTGAGCCTTGTCTCAACAGGATATTGACCTGCACTTTTCAGACCGCTGTCCTCTTGGTGGCATCCGTCAACAACACAAAATTATTTTCCTGCAACGAAAATCCACATCTTCTTGCCCACTCTCATCCACATAATCCTTATCTGCCCCAGTGTCCACCAGGGCCAGGATCCTTCCACACTCCTTCCTCCCAGGACCTTCCCGCACTTCTACAGATAGAGATAAATAAGGATAAAGCGAAGAAAGCGATTTATTCTGGGACACTGGCTTCTTGCAGAAGTTATAAGGAGCATTCTTCTTCTTCTTTGGGGTATCAGGGACCTGAGTGGGGAGCCTCTACCATTGCTGCCCCCAGCAATTCGCCACCCTCCCAAGACTCCCCCTGACCCTTTCCTTCCTCCTCCACATACCTGAACCCCTTTGTCTGTACACAAGCTCCAAACTTGCTCGTCTCATTGCGTCCTTCCCATGGAAACCACTTGGGAACCGCATCAACTCCTGGAGATCCTGGACAAGGCCACCTGCTGCTCCACCTTCAAGGCCAAGGCCACCTCTTCCTCCAACGTCGCTGCAGGCCACACTGCGGCCATTGCTAAAAATAAATCAGCCTGCAAATTCTGACAGAACATGCGAGGAAGCTTGGGACTCTGATGCCTTGGCTGCTTTAGCCAGTGCCTGGAACATCCGACCATATTCCTCTACAGACTTCCTCCCCTGACTGCATTGCAGTAAAGCTGACCAAGCTGAATCTTGGCCTCATCTGGACATGCTTCTCGGTCAATCAAGTCCAAACACTCCTTTTCTGAGTCAGGCAGCCCCGCCTGCTGCTCCAAAAGTTAATGTACCCAGTTTGAAAGCTTCATGGGCAAAGTCACCAAAACTTGCTTCAACTGTAAAGCAAACGAGTCCTCAGCCCCTGAAGCCTTTGTCAACTGCCCTTGGAACTGAACCTGGCTAAACGTCTGATGGATCAGCTCCAACTCCTTTGAGCTTAACATTGATGGAATCTTCCCTCTGGTCTTCACCAGTTCTACCACTTTCCCACCACACTGGGACACACACTCAAGCACCCAGTATACCTCATGAAGCAAAAACACTGTGGAAAATATCACCATTAAAAGCATCGTGGTATGGTGATACCACACAGGGAACACAACTTCTTTTGGCTCATCTTTTCTTGCCACCACAACGACAGAAAAGTAAATGAGTTCCGTTTAATGTAACGCACTGGCTCCTTTCAGTGAGCCATGAATGAATTGGGAAGCAGGGCCCAAGTCAATGACCAAAGAGCAGCAAGGTCCCTGAGACCATTCTCCTAGTGCGTGTGCTACAGGAGCCACGGATAAACACCCCTTGGAGGACATTTGCGAGTATGCTTATCCCCAGAGACGTGCCCTGACTCCAAGACAAGGTGTATAGGGAGGCGATAGCCTTCCTAATCTCGCTCTCAAAGTCCAACTCCTTTTTGTATAGGCCAAACATGGCCGCTGTTAGACTAAATAATCAATATAGACCTCGGAAGACAGTAATAAAAATAGATAAGGCTTAGGAACGGCTTTATTTGATATATTTAGGCAATTTGATAGAAAATGGAATTAGAGAACCCCCATTCTCAGAAACTATCTCTTATAGCTCTCTGCTGCAAGCATAGATCAAGCTCATTCGCCATGCCTGACGTTATGTCTTTTAAAACATGGCATAAGAAAACCCCAATTGTCTTAGGCTGGATTGAATTCTGTAGTGACTGAACCAGCATACCCAAGAATCGTTCTAATTCTGATTCAAATCCACTTTTAACCTAAAAACCACCCACTTCAAAACCATTTGATTTGACACCAGGCCTGATAAAACATCTAACCGTCGTCCTTCCCAAGTCTTAATCTCAACGTGGGGTCTAGCCAAGACTAATGCTCTCTCACTTCCTCTATCTTCCACACCAGCCTGTCCTGTCTTATCAAAGATCAGGGCAATGTGATGTTGAGGATAAACCATAACCTTTACATTACCCAGTAAAATTATCAAATGGGTATTATTCACCTTAACCTCCTTAGGATATGGAGCTAGTGCAGGGTTTCAACTCAATACATCTGACAAACCATTCTCTTTGTCCTTTGTAAACTCATAAGAAAATGCAAATTGGCCAGGGTTTCATGCCAGCGGGTCTGCCGTGTGGTCATGACACTAGGTGCGTGGTGGTACAGTAAGGCACAGTGGTCTGTATGTATGTGAAAGGGTTAGGATAAGCCATGCAAGTGATGACGCTAAAAAGTTAGCGCCTCAACCACTGCTAATAACTCTTTATTATATACGGCATTGTTTAACTCAAGCAAAGACATCTTTTTTGGAAAATTATCCAGCTAGATGCTCTATTCCATCTTTGCCTACTTGTATTAGGGCTGATGCTATAGCAAAGTTGGATGCATCAGAAGCCGCAATAAACTCTTTCTTGGGGTCCAACATGGTAAAGGATGGACATGGACAACAGGGTGCACTTTACCGCTTGGATGGCATCCTGAAAAGTTGGGGACCACTGGAGCACCTTTGCCTCACTTGCCTTATACAAGGGCACCACCACTTCAGAAAAATTGGTGTAAATTTTTTAAGGAACGTTCATTCCCCCAAAAACCTTCTCAATTCCTTAACTGAAGATGGGGTGGCCACTCGAAAATTACTTTCTCCTTGTCTGGAGCTATCATGTGTCCTTGGTCAAACATGACATTGCCCAGGAAGGTGACCTGGGACTTGAAGAATTTACATTTACTAATTTTTAACGTAAGGTCAGCTGCCCTCAAACGCTCCAACACCTGCTGAAGTTGTAATGCATGGGACTTATGAAGAGGGAGAACACCAGAATATTATACATGTAAGATACCGCACATACCTCAGTAGATCCCCCAAAACTGCATTAATACGGCGTTGAAAGATAGCAGGGGCATTCTTAAGTCCAAAGGGCATAACCTGAAATTGGAAAATTCTTTTTTATGGTACGGATAGCAATTAGACACTCCTGTCCCTTCTTGATCTAGATCTGATTGAACGCGTTTAAACAATCCAGTTTAGAGAAGACTCTTGCCTTCTACACATAGCGTGCAATCTGTGAGTCCAGTGGGATGGGATGCAAGTTTGGTACTGTGACGTTGTTGAGATTCCCATAATTTACACATAAGCATAAGGTATAATTGGCCTTCTCCACAAAGAGAAGTGGGGAGCATACTGGGGAGGTACGCTGAAATATTGCACCTTTGCTAACTGCTCCTTAACCCACACATCCAAGGCTGCTTCCTCCCATACAGTCAAAGGGTAAATCATAGAATATATATGCACCAGATCAACGGTTAGATTAAACTCACAATCAAACTCTGAATGAGCTGTTAGTACATTAGCTGAAGCCGCATCAAACTAAGATTCCAGCCCCTGAAAACAGGAAGGTAAGGGTACCCCCAGAGAGGGCTTCAGCAACGGAGCATGACTGAGAGTGTGGATATTGGGCCAGTGGGGCAGATCACTTTGAAAATCGCTTCAACCAAAGGGACAACTAATTCATGACCATTCTTCAAAGTTAAAAAAAGTATTATCTTGCAAATCGGTTCTGACGTCAAACCTTTGCCACCACTATACACCCAAAATAACTGGATACAAGAGGTTTTTAATCGCTTGGAAGCGGTCTTCCAAATGGTATTTGCCAATAAATAATTCACTAACCCCATAAATTTTCAGGGTGGGAATACCTTGGGAAGCCCCTACCTAACCATACCACCTGGCAAGTAACTCAGCTCAAGGTAGTCAGCTAGGTCTTGGTCAATAAAATTCTCAGAGGCTCCTGTATCCATCAAAATAGTCGTGCTGATTTTACCTAAAGGAGATGAAAGGGTAGCATTCAACAAAAAATATCAAAAATGGTCTTTATTTATAGAAAACACCATCTCTTCCTCACAAAAATCTTTTTCAGGCATAAGCATGCCTCCAGGGTATGTTTCTGCATCATAGAATGGAGAGAGATAGTTGGCCACTCTTACTACTGAGATCACATATCCCATTATAGCTTCAGAAATTGTATAAATATTTTTATTTAAAAAATAACTCTTTTTCCACCGCCTGTGTTCTGCAGATCATGGTTGTGATCAAGCGTAGGTCCTCTGGGGTGATTTGGTATACTGAAATGGGTTCCATATAAGAGCCATAAGAGAAGATATTGGGCTCATTTTTATATAAGGAAGACTATAATAAAACGCATTTTGAGCCACAAATGACCCCATATCCATTTTGATGATGGGTTGTGCATCATTATCCAAGGCCATCACCACCTGGCCCTTCATCAATGATCCCGCCTGCACTGTCTGAACAAGGTGTCAAGGAAAAAACATTTTAATCATATTGATTTCGTTAAAATTCAGTAAAAAATTTTAGAAATTACAACTCCCAGATTGCAAAGCATTTGTATCCACCATGTATAAGCAAGAAGGGTGGGTACTTCCCAGTTGGGGGCAGTGAGAATAACGCTGAGATGCTCCAACCATTAGCAAAATGAGAAAATGGTGGTGATTCTTGCCGCGGCCATGACCAACAGCTGGTGCACCCAATTCACACTTCATAAAAGTCCCACACAAATTATTCTGTTGCACATATTAATAAGTTGTTCGTTTAGTGTCAGGAGAGTGTTTATAACTCTCCAGTTCCCAGTGAGGTGGTGCGCAGTACACCACTACAATGCCAGGGAACAAACCATCAGTATTAATGTGAGAATAGCCCCGCAGAGGGTGCTGGAGCTAAAGTAACAAAGGACAAGGGTGTGCAATGTGGTAATTATTAATAGGTAGTGAACAAATGACAGGACTTGGGTGGACCCCAATGAGATTTTGATATTCAAGATGTGATCAGGGCTGCAGTTCTTGGGTGCCTTGGTCTGGAGGGAACCAGGGCGGCCCAGCGGTGCCCAAAATGCAGTTGTAAATTTAGTGCAAATAAAATGGCTGGCGTTGTTCAAGACCTCCTCAAAGAGGTCCACGCACAGGTTTGCCCAAGTTAACATATTAAAAGAAGAGGTAAACTAATGGGATTTTAAAAAAAAAGAAAGATGACCAACGAGGAAGGTTAGTCATACAAATTATATTAACCAATTTTGGGGGAAATCATTCAGTGGAATTGGTGCTAAGCCCAGGTGCACCAATAAGTGCATGCTTCCATTGGGCAGGGTACTATAGCTAGTAATTGACTGACCTCAGGTTATCAATTGAAGGCAAGTGTCAGACATTTGCCCTCCAGGCTTCAGGATAAGAATGTTTTAGGGCAAAATTGGCCAAAAAGGGGAAATGTTGGCATTTACAAGTTACTGATAAAAATGCAATTGAATTAAATTTAAATGACAATTTTGTCAGCCAATAGACTCTGGCCAATTCATGGTGGAACCCTACAAATTGAAGTAACACTATTTTGAATTCTCTATGGGAAACTAAATTAATATCCAGCAGTCAAATTACTATGACCACAAAGCGGACCATGGGGCGTCCATTGTTTGGTACACCCTCATCCATAACCAGGTTCATTCAAGCACCTATGTGGTGACCACCCCTTTTATAGGCGTGGTGGGGGTCCCCCAAGGTAAAATAATTTTCTTGGATGGGGATTGGCTGAATTACATTAAATTGTTATCTCACAGGTATGTATTACCAAAAGTAATCCCTCATCCATTGTTTAGACTAAGTTAAGCGAGGTTTCTGAGCTTTGATAGGCTAGAATCACATATTACTAAATTTGGAAATTCTCAAGTCATACAAATGTTGTTTCTCTACAATTTAAATACCCTTATTGATATTTTAAGTGGAACTCTCTCTTTTATCCTTTGTGGCACCTAATAAAAAACACTATGAATTTAAATTACTTAGTATTTTCTAGTTTCCTATTTTTTTCCTATCAGTGGTAAGAAAAAGCCACTGATTTACATTGTTGGATTCAAGGCAGGAAGCATCAGTGAGCCTTTTACCAAGCCAAAATCCAATAAGTGGTGCGCTCTACAGGGGCTCCTGTACACCACAAAAACTGCAAAAACGATGGAAAAACACCCTCAGCTAGCCTCCATTAAACTTCAGCTAGATAGTGCTCTGTCTTGCCTTAAACGGCTCAAGCAGAACTCACTACAATACCCTGTTATAAGAAAACTCCCTCTGCGAGACAATTTCATACCTGGTGAGGGCAGTATTTCCTCCTTCCTTTATGTCTACAATTTTTAATGAAATGAGTAACTGACTGGCAAAAAATTCAGTACATTCCTTCTTGCTTAAATCAGATAGCACAAGAAAGAATGGTCCTTACCATGGTCAACCTCAACACTTGGGCAGAGGTTAAGAAACGCTGCTTGATGAATTTGATTCTATACAAAGTTTGTAGTGACAAAAACAGGCCTTTATATGCTTTAGATTGCAAGAGGGAGAATTGATCATCTCTTTTGTTAAGCGCTTCTATAATAAAGCTCAAACTTTTGTTACTTGCTCAAATGCTCCCTCTTGATGATGCAATTGCAGCTATCTTGGCTGGCTTGGCATCTAATCCCTCCTTGGCGATGCATCTCACTTCTGTAAAGCGCACGTTTAAACTGTATGGGATATCAAGGAGGCTATATTAGCGGTTGCAGATATCTATGAGCTTGACCCTGCACAAGGAGCTATGAGCCAAGCTTCTACGCCGACCAAATTAGCATATACTACAGCTGTTTCCCTCTGGAAACCTGCTCCTATGGAGCTGCCATCACCCACTGATTCCTCTTCCCATAATGATAATCAGATGGTAATGGCGGTGATGAGGAAGTGCTCCCCTTCATCTTCAGTTCAAAAGACTCAGCTGGTGAAAGCCGTCGCCCCTTTACCTTGTTTATCTTCTTCTTAAGAGCGGCCTTTTCAATTGGTCCCAATACTGTTTCCTAATCATAAACCCATTTCTCAGGTCACACAAGCTATACCACCTGTTTCACAGGAGCACACAGCCACTGAGCGACCCTCAGCTGTTGAAGTTAAAGCATCCACTTCTACGGTGCTATTCCCCTCAACCTCTCATTCAGCTAACTCTAGTCTGAAGCCTGTTTCCCTGTGGCTGCAAAATCCCCTACTTCGAAGGTCAAAACTCAAGCTGTGATAACTTTAACGCCTCCCACAAAAGGTAATAAGGTGGAGGAGTAACCCCAGAACCTATCATCCCATAACAGAAGTCTTAAACCTACACCACCTCCTATGGGCTCCCTAACCTGCATTGATAACCCCTCTGACGATGTGTCTAAGGGGGTGATGAAGATGTTGGTCATTACTTTTTAGGAGCCCCAGGTGAAGTGAAAGTACTTGATCAATTGAACCTGGAGAGAGTGAATTGGGCTAAGATCCCTCGTCAAACTTATCTTTGGCAAGTGATAAGGGGTCTTGAGATTATTGACACTGCCATTGACGCTGACCAGCTCATTGCCACATTTCTCTGATCTACCCAGTGCATTCATACCCTGCAGACTATTCAGGAGAAATTCTGTGAAACGGCCAAACGACTTGCCTCCACTTTTCCTCTAAAGAGGTCATCGCTCTTCCCCCCTCCTTGGGTGGTACTTTAACTAAAGTGAAGGTCGTCATAAATGGAGTGTGGGTTAAAGCTATCCTTGACATTGGGTCTCCGGTGAACGTTGTGTCAACCAAACTCATTAAGAAAATTAAGCTGGCCCCTGACCTCAACTACACTCAAGAGTTTGGAACTTCAGGCTTAAACAACACCCACACTATTGGAGCCTATTTTTCTCTGCCTATTCGATTTGGGAAGCTCCTCTTGTCAGCTCCAGCAGAAGCACTTTGACCAATAACACCTACGATTTACTCATTGAGCCAATTGATGCTCAAATATAAAGGCGTTATCAATTTAGCGTGGCTATCTCTCCCTGCTTAAATATGAGGATCCTCTGATTCTGTCTAATGATGAGCTCAATAAAAAGGATCACGTTTGCACCATTGAGTATCCCTTCTCCGCTTTATCCCTGCATTAAACTACCGCCAGAAGGCATACCAAACTGTTGCCTCCCTCAGTGGACGCCCTCGAGGGTATCCCTTTCTATGCTTCTGAAGAGGTGGTCATTAAGGCTGGAGAACAAAGGATAGTGGACACGAAGATTACCATGCAAATCCCACACAATTGCCTACTACACCTTATTAGCATAGAGGGAGTTAGTCCTTTAGAGCCCAGAGTTTTGCCAGGCGTGTTAGAACCCACCTATCAGCGATCTATTAACCTTTTGCTAGAGAATCTCACCAAGAAGGATATTGTGGTAAAAAAGCATCTTGAATTCATAAGAGGCTTGATGATACCCATTGAGGACATCAAGCAAGTCCATTGTATTGGATCTATGAAAGAAATGGGTTTACCTACCAATCTCCATATGTACCCTATCTTCTGTTCATATCTCCGATGATATAACTCCAGCTGAGCTGGAGAAAGTCCACGCCTTACTTGAGGCCTACAGTGACGTCTTCTACAAATCTGACAATGACTATGGGCACATGAAGTAGTGGATGCATACTATTGACATTGGGGATGTTAAAATCATTTTCTCAAGCTTTATCACAAAATCAAAAGTTGAGGAGCTACAGATGTGGATGGAGCTCAAACAGCTTTGGATGCTGTATTGCTGGTGCCATCACAAAGCCCTTGGTCATCCCTACTTTTATTAATAAAGAATAAAAATGGAGGTCATCAGGTAGTGATGGACTACTGCAAATTAAACAACCTCACCAGTAAAGAAAGTTACCCTATCCCTCACATTGATGATGCTCTGGACCAACTCTCTGGGTCTAAGTACTTCTACATCATAGATCTGGCTAGCGGTTATTGGAAAATGGACCTTTCTCCACAAGACCAGGAGAAATGTTCTCTTATTTGCAGTGAGGATCTCTTCCAACCTACCCAACTACCACAAGGGTTGTGCAATACGCCCGCCACTTTTCAGCGAGCAATGGATCATATCTTGCTGGATCTAAAATTAAGCTGTCATCATCTATCTTGATGATATTACAGTTTCTCTAAGACTTTCAATGAGCACCTCACACATCTAAAGGAGGTGTTTTAACACTTGCGGGCATCTAATATCAAACTAAAGACCTCCAAATGTACTTTTTTCCAGAAGATGCTGGATTTTCTTGGGCACGCCATCTCACAAGATGGAATTCAACCTCTAAAAGATAAAGTTAAAGCAACATCCAAGATGTCTGCACCAAAAACCCTTCATGACATTTAGGTATTCTTGGGTATGATAGGGTATTACCATCAATCTATCCCAATGTTTGCTCAGCTCAGTGAGCCCCTCATCCGCCTCTTAACTAATAATACCCCCTTCCATTGGGGTGCTGAACAAAAAGCTGACTTTGAGACCCTAAAGGCACTATTACAAAAAAGACTAATACTCTGCCATCCTGACTACAGCAAACCTTTCATGTTGTTCACGAATGCCTCTGACTACGCTGTTGGAGCTATCTTGGCTTAATTGGATGAGCATGGAGTTGATCATCCCATGCCTTACTTTAGAAAAATGCTTTCTAAAGCTGAGCGTAACTACAGCATCACTGAGAAGGAGTGTTTGGCTGTGTTACTCGCTGTCAAACACTACCACCCATTTCTATATGGGACTCCCTTCAAAGTAATCACATACCACGCCTCTCTAAAGTGGTTGCAGAATATGAAGGACCTCACGGAGTGGTTGGATCACTGGGCTCTGAAGCTCCAGCATTATGATATGACTATTGAGCATTGGGAAGGAACGCGCCACATGAATGTAGATGTGTTAACACGGCTTTCTGTTCTTCACTTAGACAATAGTGAAGCTAAGAGGCTACACAATCTCCTCATGACTCCAGATTCATGGGCTGATTAAGATTAACTCATACAAAAAATGTTCAATCAACTCTCCCACAACACCAAGGTGGAAAATGAAAAGCTATATAAAAAAAGAAGAAGTAAATTGATTGCCCTATCACCAGACATCAGAGCGAGTTCCTGTCATCTTGGAGTCTCACACTATCATGGGGATAGCAGAGTACGCAAAACATATGAGTGGGTGTAAAGATCGATACTACTGGGAGGGCATCTTAGAAACCATAACTGAAGTCTTGGATGCATGCTTGACCTGTAAGAAACAATTTAGCTTTAGGGCCCAATATCAATATCAACCTATGACGCCTCAACAACCTTTCCCCACCATAAGTCTGGATGTGGTAGGTCCTCTCCCTCAGACCACAGGTGGTAATTACTATATCTAAGTTGGTATTGATCATTTCACCAAATGGGTTGAAGCTGTAGCTCTCCCTGATCAAACTGATAAAGCTAAGGACAACTTCTTAAACCAATACATTTTCACCTATCATGGATGTCCCCAGGTCCTTCTATGTGATAATAGAAAAATTTTACTTTCTGAGTGGTGAAGCTCCTTGCCACCTCCATGAGAGAGCAACAACTCTTCTCATCCCTGTAAGTCTTGGGGACCAGCCCTTGAAGCTGGATAGGGTTCAGCACCCTTTCCAGATGAAGAGGGGCCCCAAGGCTCCCGTGGACCCCCTGTCACAGCTGTATGACCTCACCCACGTGATAGATGAGCGCTTAGTGATGGCTTTCCTCCCCAAAGCTGTCTCACTCCCACCCTTTCCCTCCTCTTCAATACTGGCAGGATTAATAGAAGGGGTCTGCAGGGAGATGGCTCACATCAGGGGGCTTGTAGAGGGCCCTGAGGCCACCCACTCCCCAGGCAAGCCATGGCCAAAAATTGGGGAAATTGCAATTCCCAGTGTCAGAGTCCAGCTGGTAATTTCTAGGCTGGGAGAGCTGGTCCAGGCTGGCTGGCTTCAGAAGCTAGATCAGAACACAGCTCAGATCACAAACCTGGTTCTGAATGGCTCAGATCATCAGGTCTGATGTTCCAAGGCAGATCCAGGAAGTTCAGATCATATAAGCTGCCCAATCGTGAAATTGGCCTAAGTCTCAACAAACCCAATCTATGGACCCCTGCCTTCTGAGACAAATCTGGAATGCCCCAGCCATGCAAACAGGGCGATTCGAGTCATCAGGACCTGGATCAGCAGTATCAATTTGGCTTGGTCTCAAGAAGTTGGGAAAATTTGCAAAAATTTACAAGCTTTTGCCAAAAGGGAGTCACCTTTCATCCCCCTCCGAGCTATCCAACTGAATCCCCTTCCCATTCCCCAGATAACATATCCCCCAATACTTACCCATGCCTATCACACCATTTAAAAGGCAACTTGCCCCACTGAGGGCAGTTGTCAGTTCATTCTTTTTTGCCTTTGTTGAAATAAAATCTGATAATCTGCCTAGTTTGCTGTGGACTCCATCTGTTTTAACACAACTTTTAAAACTGATTTCATTAATTGATCCAATGAAGCGCGCCATCACCAAGATCCTGTTCCCAATGTTTGCTGACTGGATTATCTGGTCACTCAATCCTGCCACATGGCAGCAGATCATAGATGCAATAATCTGTCCCATCCCCAAAGGCGAGCCCACTGTCCGTTCATTTCCTTGCATCCATTAAACAGTGCCCCTTCCATTTGTTTGGGCGTCAATTCCACCAAATATGCTCCCTATTTGGAGCAGCCCCAAGGCATCCCTGGCCCACTGCGCATGGGTTCAGCTTCCATAGCTGCCCCTGCCACTGTGGGTCCAGCTCACCAGAAGGACCTAGAGTGTCCCCTTCAGGGGAAACTCAGTTCTAGCCCCTCTCATGGGGTTTCCCACACTTCTACCCATATTTCCAACAACGTGGAAGTCTCTGTGCCGCCTCCCGCTAGCGCTCAAGCCTCCCTTTTGGATTCTGAAGGCCAGCAACCGCAAACCCTGGAGGAGTTGTCATCCTCCCTGCCTCTCCCGCCCTTGGGGGTTGCCCCCATAAGACTTGCGGTTGCCCCCGATGCAACCATCTGGTTTGCCTTGGGGGCCTTCAGTACATTACAGAACATTTTCTTCCCTCATGTGTCCCGTAGATCCCCACTTATGTTAGTTGCTCAGACTGCTATGCCTCTGGCATTCTGGGGCCTCCACTGGGTGCTCGTGCACCCCAACTGGGATCCCAGTCTAGTTCTTCTTAGCCATATCCATGACAATCATCATATAACCCATCCACAAATGGTGCTGTAGAAAGAGTTAATAAAACCCTAGTCTCCATACTCTGAAAAATGGCCAATTTAGACCCTCTCCACTGGGATCTTTATTTACTCAGTACCCTCATGACCTATCAAATTAGTTATCATTGCATCCTAAAGATGTCCCCTTTCCATGTGTTGTATGGCTGAGAACCTGGGGTACCAGCTCTACTAGCAAGAGATATTTTCACTGACAGAACTGACCCAAAGAAAGTCATGAAAAAGTTGGCCCAACACATCATCCAACTACAAGTGGAAGCTTAGACTAACTTGGCTAAGATGGTCACAAGAGAAGCCAAAGCAGCTAATGAGCTCCATGTCCCTCTCCTTTCCTTCCAAGTAGCTGACTTGGTATTATATTATCACAACTGCAGCACTTCTAGAAGTGAGAAGCTTGGTTCAATCTGGTAAGGGTCTTTTTTAATTATATACAAGCAAGGAGAAGAGTACTTGATCAAATCCCTCACTTCCAGAGTCACTATTAATTGGGTACATGGCCGCTTCCTTCAGCCTTATTCTTCCTCCAACATTCTTGAGGGGGAATGTCATACATTTGCCCTCCAGGCTTCAGGATAAGAATGTTTTGGGGCAAAATCGAAAAAAGGGGAAAAGTTGGACATCAATACATCCCCAATAAAATAGATTGAATTAAATTTAAATGACAATTTTGTTGGCCAAAAGGCCCTGGCCAATTCTTACTGGAACCCCACAGATTGGAGTAACATGATTTTGAATTCTCTATGGGCAACTAAATCAATATCCAGCAGTCAGATTACTCTACCACAAATCGGACCATGGGGCATCCATTGGATGGTACACCCCCAGCCATGACCAGATCCATTCAAGCACCTATGTGGGGATCACACCCTTTTATAGGTGTGGTGGAGGTCCCCAAGATGAAATAATTTTCTTAAAAGGGATTGTCTGAAATACATTAAGTTGTTACCTCACAGATATGTATTACCAAAAGTTAATTCCTCATTCATCATTTAGACTAAGTCAAGCGAGTTTTCTGAGCTTCAATAGGCTAGAATCACATATTACTAATTTTGGAAATTCCCAAGCCATACAACTCTTGAGCCTCAATGATTTAAATACCCTTATCAATTTATTAAGTGGAATTATCTCTTTTATCCCCGTGTGGTGCCTATTAAAAAACACTATAAATTTAAATTACTTAGTATTTTCTAGTTTCCTATTATTTTCCTTTCAGTGATAAGAAAAAGCCACTTATTTTCATTGTTGGATTCAAGGCAGAAAGCACCAGTGAGCCTTTCTTCCAAGTCAAAATCCAACAGCAAGGCTGACCCAAGTTGAAAATTTCAAAAATTGAACAGGTTTCAAAACCCTGTTTTCCTATCAATAAACCAAACTGTCATCATTTAGAAGGTAAGTAATCCATTTTAACGCCACTGCAATAACACATGGCTGGGTATCTTGCACTTCCCCTGAACCAACTTGGGAATATCTGGCCTGCAGCCAGTGTTGGTCCAAGGTGTGCCTTAAATCAGAGAGGTCCTGTAACTTGACCTTATTTGACTCTTGATGTCCAGCCTTGTCATAGCAGTTGATCTCCCTCAATAAAATTATGTAAACATAACAGGCACCTACAAAGGGCACCCACAAATGGTTGGAACCTAAGGTGGTGCATCAGAAACATGATAGAATTCTAACTTGGGAGGGTTAGAATAAGATATACCAGTATATAAACCTGACTGTCAAGCTAAAATAATGAAGTAATTTAAATGTGGAACTGGATGATTCCTATATCATCCCAGTATGTTCAAGCCCTAATTCATATAATTTGGATGAAACTACATATCAATTTTAATGTAAACTGTGGCAGAATTAATTTGAATTGTCAGTTTGCTACCACCATTCCTATTATCTTGATTTATAGAAATTGACAAATGGAATTTGTTCTGTTATTTATTTCTCACTGAGGGAAAAACCCCAAGCTTCCCTGAGCTTAGGCAATGTGGAAGGAGATCTGTCAATGGGCAACCTTTCTTGCAAAAGGTGGAAAGGGGAAATCTGAAAGGAAATCCAAGAGTTACAGAAAGCGTCAAAGCTCCACTGGAGATCCACTGATAGGTGCAAGAGGCCTCAACTACCAGTGGTCCAATTGGTACCCCCAATCTTCTCTCCATCCTCAGGGGCCTGCAGGAATTGATGATGGCAATAGGGTTAGATTTGCTTGGGACAATGGTCATCCCCCTATATTGTGAGCTGGAAGAAACCACAGCTTGCCATGGAAGTATCAAGTTGAAATAATCTAATAAACCAGGTTGTCAAGACCTTAGTTTGTTCATCCTATTACATATAACCTTACACTGGAAGAAAGTTTTTTTGATAAAATGGTGAAATAGGTAAGTATTGGGGTTTCAGCCATCAAAGTTAGATAATTGCCCTACACTTCAATGAAAGGCCTGGCAGCGACTTGGTGAATTTCCCAATCTGGGTGGAGGCCCAATGTGGCAGCCAATACTCTGCTGGCCTCTAGCCACCTGTCTGGACTCAGGGAGTATGCGCTTACTGGTGATATGCACTTATGGGCATCTCCACTGGGACCACAACCAGGACAGGTGTGGCAAGATTGACAGGCCTATTGGCAACTCAGAATGACCCTACACCTTCTGAGGCCATGATGTCACCACTTACAGCACCTGGTTAGTGAGGGTTCAACATCTGTAAGACTGAACAGTTTTGCTGATCAACCTGAGAAATTGACTGAACTCACCCCATGTGCTATATAATATTATACAAAAAATTAAAGCAAAGTGGTCATTTATTTGAAACTGGCCTATCTGGTGAGGGCACCTGCAAAGGGCACCCACAAATGGTGAGAACCTAGGGTGGGGCAACCAGAAATGAGATAGAATTCTAACTTGGGAGGGTTAGAATAGGACACACTGGAATATAAACTTGACAATAAGCCAAAATTATAAAATAATTTAGTTATGGAAACTGGATGATTCCCATGCTATCTCAGTGTGTTTGAGCTCAAATTCTTATGATTTGGATGAAAATACATATAAACTTAAATTTAAACTGTAGCAGAATTGATTTGAACCGTCAGTTTGCTACCACCATTCCTATTATCTCAAATTATAGGAATGACAAACAGAATTTGTTCAGCTACAGGTATCAGCAGATGGCTGTATGCCATTGTTAGGGATCATTTTAGTAACTAGCGATATCCAACTAAATTCAGATGAAAAACAAGATCTGTTCTGGGGCTTCCATCTTATGGAACCTAGCTCTGTTGTAAATGGCATGCCCTAGCTAGCTTGTATGGTATGGGATGTCATGAGTTTGCTGTTCTATAGGTATAGTTGGCCTTGTACTGTGGGGTTACTCTTTACCAAATTATATTGGGTTCACCTAAATTTTTGAAATTGATGCTAAGGGGTGAAAGTATCACCTTATAAGTTGGTAACTCCTTATAGAGTAATTCCTTGCTAAACTTACGTAATCTTTTTAAAAAAGGGTTTAGCAAGATGGGTGCAGGAGACAATCTAGTTTAAAATAGCACTAAATGGATAGGCTGATAGTTATGAAGTTTTTATGTATAAAGAGGTGTTAGGCTGATAATTAAAGCCAACTCAAATTGAATTTGATTAATGGGTGGATAGCATTAAAGTTACCTACTTAGGTGATATGTATATGCCTTAAAGTGAATATTTCTATCAAAATTAGATTAGTTTGAAGGCGTGAATAAGGCACTCTACCAGAATTTCTGATCCATTTTATACATTTGGTTAGCCGCGGTTATTCGCCGTCTAGGTCGAGTGGTTAACTGATAAACCCGAGGTAGATGTTGAGCTTCAATCTACGCCACCATCTACGTTAGGGATCTTGGCCCATTCGGTGATTGAGCCGCACTTTTAGTGATTAGTAGATGATTGGATGATTGACCAAATTTAATCCCCTCGGTTTAAACATTACGTCTTATTCCCTCGTTATACCCTTTAAGCTTTTTATCCTAACTTCAAACCTAACTTATCGGCACCCACGTTGTTTTAAGGTTAAGCATGAACCCCGACGAAAATACTCCCAACGCGCAACCTGGGACCAACCCTTTGGAGCCGGAGATGGACGATGGCCTTTATCCCATCGCCGTTCTCATCGATGAGCTAAAACATGAGGACATCTCGCTTCGAATCAACGCCATTAAACGCATCTCTACCATCGCCCTCGCACTGGGGCCGGAGAGGACCCGCGACGAACTCATCCCCTTTTTGGACGGTGAGTTATTTTTTTCGTTAATTCTTGGCTAGCTTAAAAGTTAATACTTTGGCTATAGAGAGTATTGAAGATGAGGATGAGCTGTTGGCCATTCTTGCCGAGGAGCTCGGGGGTTTTATAGATCTCGTTGGCGGCCCGGAATTCTCCCACCTTATCCTCGGCCCTCTGGAGAACTTGGCTACGGTTGAGGAGACCATCGTGCGCGCCAAGGTTGGTCTCGCCGCTTGGTATTTATGCGATATTTATTAGGCGGTAGAGTCGCTGTGCAAGGTCTCGAGCGTCCTGTCCTCCCAGCAGGTCGAGGAGTGTTTCATCCCGCTGGTTAAGCGGCTTTCGACTGGCAACTGGTTCACCAATCGAAACAGCAGCGCGGGCGTTTTCGCCTGCGCCTACCCCAAGTCGAGCCCCGCAACCCAGGCGGAACTGAGAAAGTTGGGCAACCCGTTGGTAGTTTAATCACTTAGAATGTATGCCACCCTTTGCCGTGACGAAACCCCCATGGTCCGTAGGGCGGCTGGGACCCACCTCTCCGTACACTAACTGTTCCGAGCCGCGACTAACCTTTGCCAAGGCGTTTATAAGGTGTATGGAGAAGGAGTTCATCAAGGCGGAGGGGCTCGAGATGTTCAACCACCTTGCGCAGGATGAACAGGTAAGCTTGCTCGCGTCGGAGTTTTAACCCGGTTAGGACTCGGTTCGGTTGCTCGTCATCGAGCCCATGGTTACCATCGCCAGCGCTTTCACGCCCGAAGAGTGCATGGAGCTTATCGCCCCAGCCATGCGGAATCTTTGTTCCGATCGTTCCTGGAGGGTTCGATACATGGTCGCCGAAAACTTTGTCAAGGTTTGTGGCAATTTGCAACCACTAAGCATGCAAATAGCTGAGCAAGGCGGTGGGGCCGCAGCTGGTCAGGCAGGACCTTATGGGCGTTTTTAATTATCTCATCCGCGATAACGAGGCCGAGGTTCGCACCTCAGCGACTGGCCAGATCCCAGGTACTTTGACTAATGGCGTGGCTAAACTTTAGGGTTTGGTGAGCTGATCGGCGTCGAGGCCATCGTTAGCGATATCCTGCCCAACCTCTTGAGCCTCACCATCGATACGTCCCAGCACGTGCGTGCAGCGCTGGCCAGCAACATCTCTGGCCTGGCGCCCCTTCTCGGGAAAGATCTGTAAGGTGGCGGAGGGTTCACCTAACCTTCATTTTAGGACGATTGAGCAACTTTTGCCCCTCTTCCTGCGCCTTCTCAAGGACGAGTTCCCAGACGTGCGTCTCAACATCATTTCGCGCTTAGAGCAGGTCAACAAGATTATCGGCGTGGAGCTGCTCTCGCAGTCGCTTCTGCCGGCCATCGTCGAATTGGCGGAGGATAAGCAGTGGCGCGTGCGGCTCGCCATCATCGAGTACATCCCCCTCCTTGCCACCCAGCTGGGCGTGGAGTTCTTTGATGAGAAGCTGAGCAACCTGTGCATGTCGTGGCTGGGAGATTCGGTATTCTCGATCCGCGAGGCCGCGACCAAGAATCTGCAGAAACTCACCGAGGCGTTTGGGGCTGAGTGGGCCAAGACCAACATCCTTCCCAAGATCCTGCACATGGCCCATCACTCCAACCACCTGTACCGCATGACCACCATCTTCGCCATTACGGTAAGGGCTTTTGAAGTTCTAACTTCCACCTCGCTAGACCATCGCGCCCTCCACCAATGCTGAGGTCATTAAGGAGTTGATTCTGCCCGTTGTGGTTGACTTGGCCTCCGACCCTATCCCCAACATCCGGTTCAACGCCGCCAAGTCGCTCCAGACCCTGGTGCCCGTCCTGCAGCAATCGGCCGAGATGCAGAACCTGGTTGACCAGCCGGTCAAGGCCACCCTCCAGAAGCTCGCCCAAGATTCGGACCGGGATGTCCAGTTCTTTGCCAACAAGGCCCTCGCAGGTAGCGCCTCACGGCTTCTTAATCTAACTCGCCTAGTTGTATGATTGCTTGCCACTCATCTATACCCTTTAAGCTGATTATCACCTATAAACCTACACCGTTGCTTCAAGTCATGAGCCGTTTGCCTCCCTTTGTCCGCGTGTCCCATCATTTAGGCTTATAACCCTTGCCTACTTAGGCGCTCTGCCCCATAAAGCTACGTCCGTTGCTATGGGTCACGCGCCGTTTCTTTTGTTCAGCTGTTGGGCTAAACTGTTTCTCAGGTTTGCTTAAAGGGTGACCCATCCAGTTGTTTTTTCTCACGGTGTAGAGTGTCATTAAGTCTAACTGGCCCAAAAGGTATCAAGGTGGGTAGTCTTACGTAGCGCTGCTCATCTAAGCCTTAGATTTACGTCTCAAACCCTTAAACCGCCCAAGTCAACTTGGGCAACGTAGCGTCACTATAATGGCCGATTTCGGATTCAGTTAAGCTACCTTGAATGCCTACCGAAACCTTGTATAGCAAAATATGGGCTGACAAAAAGGCTAGGTGGGTTTTGATTTTTAGGCAAGGGTATGCCGAGGTGAAAGTTGAAATTACCGCCATGTAAGCCTAGCCAGGTGGAGTTAAACCTTTTGGGGTTTAGGTTCAGTTGGGGCCCAGGTTTTGGGGTTTATTGGTAGGTATCCTGTGGAACTCTTGTTGCATTCATTGAATTGAGTTTTAAAAGTTTCACGGATGAGTTTAGATTTATTTGGCAGGTGGTAGTTGTGGCTCAGGCAAAACAAAACGGGTTGGGACGACGAGAAACCTGTACCGTCCACATGCTAGATGTTAAAAACGGATGGTCTAAATTAATGTGCATGCTAAGTTGGCCACTTTTTGACTAAGTTACCAATTAGCCCTTTCAAGGATTTGACGCATATATGCATCCAAAAAATGGAAATTTGTGTAAATCTAAAAATGAATATATGCATCCACGAAATAAGTTATATATTTTTATTTCAAAATTTGCTTAATATTTATGTTATGGACAAGAGCCAATATAATTATAAAAAGTGTAATTATTGGCTAAGAAATTTTTGCTAAACTTAAGGGCCAAAAAATAAGGATTTTTGAAAATCAATGAATGGGTTAAGTGTAAACGGCTATCCAAACTGAAGGAAACGGTGGGGACCCCCACTCTAAAGTTTTAGTCTAAGTGGTTGGGTATGAGATGGCCAATCTTTTTTAAGACTGGGATGGCTTACCTTAAAAGGGTGTGGCTTAGATGGTTTCACCACTATAAAGTTCATTTAGAAGCAACTGGATGCTTTAAAAAATTCAAACCATGCAGTTGGCCCAACTTTCATTTTAACCCTTTCAATGATTTGATGCATATATGCATCCAAAAAATGAGATTTATATAGCTTTATTTCAAAATTTATCAAATATTTGTGTTACGACAAGGACCAAAATGTGTTTAAAAAAGAGTGAACATCAGTTAAGAAATTTGTGCCAAATTTAAGGCCAAAAAATGGATGATTTTTTTGAAAACCAGTGAAAGGATTAGTGAGTGGGCGATCAATAACTTTGGTAAAAAACAAATGGTTCTCCTATCTTTTAACCCTTTCACTGATTTTCAAAAAAACCAATTATTTTTTGGCTATTAGGCATCACACCTTTTTAGGTGAAGCCTCTTGGGGTCACAACTCACCAATATTAAATTATTAGCAAATGCCAAATTATACTGTCATGAAAATGGCAGTTTAGACTGGCCTGCCAGTTGGAATGCATGTACGCCAAAAAGCAAGCCAGAATGCCAGAGGCATTGCTGCATGTATGATGTTGTATGGAGCTGCAAATTGGGAAATGATAAATCATTGGTGTAGGGCAATTGTGAATAATAACCCAAAAATGAACCAAATGGTGACAAACTCAGACACTGGGGGTCTTGATGTAGGGGATGGTACCACTGGAATCATTTCTTCAAGATCACTGGCAGGTGGGTTCAATACAACTGAGGAGACAAGGGGGTGGATCCTTGTTTGAAAATGGTGGATATAAGGCCACAAGATCCCAGTTTATTGATGGTGGATAGTCAAAATAAAAGGGTTGAATTGCCAGAAGTATCTGGCCTGTTGAATCCAGTTGACAATGGTGGGAGCTATAGTAATCATCAATACTAATAAAGTCTATTTGGTATAGGTACTGACAGGCCACCAGAGTAATTCCATTGGGAATATGGCCAGAAGAATATCAATAAGGTAGAAAATCAATAGTTTTTAGTGGCAGAATTTTATTTAAAGGAAAGTAAAGAAAATCAACAAATAATTTTCTCAGTACGATGCAACTGATTAAATAGTGGTCAATTGATGTGGGAACAAGCGGGGATAAAAACCCACAAGTTTGACCTATCCAGCAAATTTTTTGGGGATGGGGGAAGATAAGCTCAATAGGAACTGACATCAAAGAATTTAGTGGCAGGCTGTCACTGTCAGTTTGATCTCAAATGCCTGAACTGAGGCTCAACTGTATTTCTGGTGGTTGGTGTGATGGTGTCAAGCCCAACGAGCAATGGGAATTCCCCAGGGCTACCCTATATAAGGGCATTTCCAATTGATTGAAAATGGGTTTGGATGCCCAACCTGCCTATGCCCAGTTTCTGGGCCATTCATTTGGTCAAAAAGTGTTGTGCCAGCTGCAACTCCCAATTTACCAGATGGAAGCTTCTAACAATTGTTGATGGTTTCTGATGCTACTACCTGCACATTGGGGATCATCCCCAATAATTTTGAAGAGGTTGGTTTTAATGAATGCACTGCTAGCTGAATTGAAACTGTCAGTGATTCCAGCTGATAATTCAATCTTTATCCCTTTTGACTATGTGGTTTCTGATCAATGGGCTTGATTTCAATCAGTTTTGGACCAATTCACTTTGATTTGGTGATCTCAGCACAGATTTCTCTGATCTGGTAGACAAGTTCAGCCAAGGTGAGTGTGGGCACTGAGGGGATCCAAGAGGGAGAGCTGTTACCCAGTGCTCATCTACCACATGGGTGAAGTCACCCTAGGTAATGAGGGTACTGCCACCCTCTTTAGAACCTTTTTATTCAGAAATGAAAAGAGTGCCCAATCCACACATAAGGGGATATTCTCCAGGACTTGCATTACCTTTTCCTTTTTCCAAAAAAAGGGCACCAATGCCAGTAAACTGCACCAAGGCCATATTTTCGTGCACTTTGGGCAATTTGATCACCATTACAGTTGCAACTTTTTTGGGGGAGGCAGAAAGCGTTGGTGTGGTTTTATGAAACGCCTCAACCAGTTCCATGCATTTAGCATAATTGCAGGTCTTTGCCATGAAAACGGCAGAAGAAGTTTAAACCAGCCTGCCAGTCAGGATGCATGAGCACCCAAAAGCAAGCCAGAATGCCAAAGGCATTGCCAACTGAATGATGTGATTTGGAGCTGGGCATTGTGAAATGACAAATTGTTGGTGTAGAACAACAGTGAATATGATCTTGACAATGAACCACAATGAGCCTATCCCTGACCCAGGGGTCTTGCTGCAGGTGGTGGGATCACAGAAATAGTTTCGATGAGTTCATTGGCATATGGGGTCATTTCAACCGGGAGGCAAGGAGACAGATTATCTCTTGCAGTTAGTGGACGTAAGGCCACAAGATTCCCATGTATTGTTGTTGGAATTTCATTATAGCAGGGTTATAGTGCCAAAAATATCTGACTCACTGAATCCAATCAATGACAGAGGGGCCATAGTGATCATAAGTACTGGTAGAGCCCATCCAGTATATGGACTGACAGGCCACCAGTGAAATGCTATCAGGGATGCAGCCAGAAGGAACAATGCAATAAAAATTTATTGTTTTTGAGCAAAATTAATATTAAAGGAAAAGGAAGAAAATTGACCAACAATTTTCTCAGTGCTATGCAACTGATTAAATAGCGGTCAATTGGGGCAGTGACAAGCCAGGATTGGGACCCTCAATTTCAATCTAACTAGAGAATTATTTGGGAATGGGTGGGTTAGTTCCCTAAGAACTGACATCAAAAAATTTGGCAGCAGGCTGAGTCACTGTCATTTCAACCTCAAACATCCAAACAGAGGCTCAGCTACATTTCTGGCAGTTGGTGTGACAGTGTTTGGCCCAACAAGTGACAGAAATCCCCCAAGGCCACCCTACATAGGGGCAGGTCCATTTGTTGGGAACGGGTTTGGGACGCTCAACGCCTGCCCACACTTGGTTGATGGACCATTCATTTGGTTAGTGGCATCACATTGGCCGCAATGCCTGAATTGTCAACAGGGGACTTTGAACCCTCATCAATAACGTCCGACTATAGCCTGCCCATCAGAAATGATCCCCAATGACTTTGGTAGGGAGGTGATTTGTTCAATCAGTATGTTAATCAAATTGAAACTGTTGGGCATTTCAGCCAATAACTCAGTCTTCATGCCTCTATGGCCATTTGAGATCTGAACATCAGGCAGATTGCCACTCAAATTAGATCTGATTGATTTCAATTTGACAATCTTGGTGCAGATTTTGCTGATTCCCCGTAACAGTTCTGCCAAGGTGAGTGTGGGTACTGGGGTGGAATCTGAAGCGGAAGAGTTGTTACCCAGCACTCATCTACTATGTGAGCAAGATTACCCTGAGTAACCGAGGGGTACTGCCATCCTCTTTGTGCCTTCTTGCTCAGAAATGGAAAAATGGCCTGATCAACAGCCAGGGGACATTTCCCAGGACTTACATACCCTTTCCTTTTTCCAAAGGAAGGGCCACGCCACCAGGAAACTGCACAAGAGCCACATTCTTGTGTGCCTTGGAGGTAACTTGATTGCCATAATCATTGCAACTTTTTTGGGGGAAGGGTGGGGAGCTTCAGGGTGGGATGTGTGAAACGCTTTAACCAGGTCCATGCAATTTGCACAATAGTGCACCTTGGCCCAACTGTTTTTTTAGTACTAGATTGACCCAACTGTTTTCATAGGTCGGATACCCTTTCCAGACCAAGAGATACTTTACAGAACATCAGGATTTCTGGGATGCCAGGATAGCCTCTACCTCAGCCTTTTCCCCATTTTCAATGATGATCAGTTCCAGTTCTATGGGAATTGCACCCTTGAAGGGCGACAGCTGGGAAAAATGGAAAATGAGATTCTGCTTCCAATGTGCAGGGAGCTTCAGTCATAACGCCCCATTCCCCCAGTACCTCCTCCACCAAATGGGGGCCGAGCATTTACTAGCAAATTTATAGAAGGGGCCTGAATTCTTAAGTGATGGATATTGAGCATGATGTAGGAGCCCACCATAAAATTGTGACCCGGAAGATGCTTACAATCTGTGAACCACTTGTAGTTCTTTATGGCTTTGGTGAGAGTGTTCCCTGCACTAAGGCTTGAGTCAATCTGATATGGGCAGCATGGTCCGCGGCAGCTTGAACCTCAGGCCACCAAGCACAGCCTGACCAAAAACACAAGGATTGTAACTCAACGTTGCTTCATAGGGGAAAACCCCATGGATGCGTGGGTCCCATTATTGTAAGTGAATTGGGGAGAGGAAGGTCATTGGCTCAAGTATCCTGAGTAGATGCAGCATAGCAACGCAGGTACTGTTCAAGGACCTTGATTGAGCTGCTCGGTCTGTTCATCAGACTGGGGATGATATGCCATGGATTGACAGGGGGATATTTTCAGAATTGATAGGTTTCACTCCAAAACCGCGCAGTGAACTGTGAGCCACAGTCGCTGATGATCTCCTGGGGAGACCAAACATTGAAAACACATGGCGTTCAAAAAGGCAGGCAGTTTCTTCTAACATAATCGTGGAAGTATAAGGTATAAAAAGGAAATTTTCATGAAGTGATCCACTGCTACCATCACTGCTGTAGACCCAATAGAACAGGGGAGTTTGACAATAAAAGTCCATGGACACTAATGTCCATGGACCCTTCACCTGCTGTAGGGGTGCAGGAGGTCATTTTTACCAGAGAGATATCTAACTTAGCCCTGGCATAAGTAACACAATCGGCAATTCAGCTGGAACTTCTTTAGTCAGACCCGCCCAATTGAAGGTCCTCTTGATCAAATTAATGCATTTTTTGTTGCTGGATGTCTGACCATGGGGGGATCATGATGTGCACAGAATACCCTTCAATTGGAAGGAGGGGGAACCCAGATGCGAGACTGAAAGTAAATGAGTCCCTCCTCTAAGGAGTATAGGGAGTGTTTTGTGACTTTGATGAGCCAACTGCTCGACCAACTCCACACCCTCAGGGCCCAGGACATTTGACTGGCTAAAACCTGAGCCACTAGCGGGGCGTCAGGAGCCAAAGCAATAGATGAGATGATGGGGGGAACAATCTATAGAATTTGGGCAGCAGGAATCACGGTAACAAGGTCCACTTCCTCTGGGTCTGAGGAACAGTGGGCGGGGCTGTGGCTTAAAAAATTGGGAAGTACATTGAGCGCACCTTTTACAAATTCATATTTAAAGTTAAAGCTGCACAGGTCCCAATAGGTTTTTGGCTTGCCAATGTGCCAATTTTTGGGGTTTAAAAAAATACAAAAGGGCCTGGTGATCTATGTGGACCATTAATTCATGTTGAGCACCCTGCAACAGATACTGCCAATGAGTTAATACCCATGAAACAGCTTTCAATTCCTTGTCATAAATAGCCCAAGACTGCTCCATGGCTGTGAACTTCCAGGAAAAGTAAGTGACCAGATGTTCTAAGCCATTTGTGCCTAAAGTAACACTAGTCCCACTGCTACCAATAAGGCATCACATGCAACAATATACAGCTTTGTGGGCTCATCATGCTAAAATGGGTGGAGACATGAACACCTCTTTGATTGATTCAAACTCCTGCTGGCATTTAGGTGTCCAGCAAAATGTTATTTCCCTGTAAGGGGGTGGGCAGTGTGGCCAGCTGGGAAAGTTCTGAGGAAAATTTTTAGGAAAATAATGGTTCTCAAGAAACTTTAAAGTTGTTTTTGCATAGTCGGGGTTGGCCATTTTCAGATCACGTCTAACTTGTTGGAAGGAATTGCATAACCATCTTTGAGGATGAGGTTCCCGAGGAAGGTAACCTCCTCCTTATAAAACTTGCACTTGGAAGGCTTGACAAACAAGCCTGCCTTATGCAAGGCGGCCACCACTGCTTCCAAGTCAATAGCATGCTGTTTGGGAGTTGGGGAGTGAACCAGGATATCATCAATGTATGCAACTAAACTGGAGGTCACCCAGTACATTGTTGATCATATGTTGAAATGTAGCGAGAGCATTTTCATCCCAAAGGGCATTACACGGAATTGGAAAATGCCGCGCTTTGTCCAGATCGCTGTTAACCATTCCTGCCCTTTCATTACCCAAATTTGGTTGAAAGTGTTCACCAGATCCAGCTTAGAGAACACACGGGATTTGGTGATTGCCTGGCTGATTGTCTGCTCCAGAGGCAGGGGGTAGGATCAGAAACCGTTATTTTATTTAAATGGTCATAATCTATGCAGGGACAAAGAGAACCATCCGCTTTTTTGGTGAAGATAATGGGGTAGGCGATGGGCAAGGTCTCCTTGAACAACCACCCTTTTTCAGCATATCATCCAACCAGGTATTGAGTGCAACTTCTTCCTCCGCTGTATGGGGATACAACGGACAGATGATGTTCATTAACTCCACGGTTATACAAAACCACAATTGAACCTAGTGTACAAAGGCAGGCAATCAGCCTTTTCCAAGTCGAAGATTCTCTGATAGCACATTAAGCTCTCAGGAAAATAAGCCAGGATGCCCGCAGAAGTGACTAGGGCAGTGATAGAACTGGTTCCTTGTGTCTTCTTAAGGGTGTCAATCAAAGGAAATTCTCCCTCCAGATGATCATTAGCTAATGACAACATATTAGACTCCAAGTGAATCCTAACATGTTGTTGGCACCACCACCCCACGCCTAAGATCACTGGAAACACCAAGTTCAGCATGGCCAAAAAATGATTGCAGAAGCTGAACTGGTGGATTGAAAAAGGTACTGGTCAGTGAACAACATATGAGGTCTGGGAAGCAGATGAGGCCACCATCACTGAGGGACCTGCATCAATTTCAGTTCTAATTGTTGATCCAGCTTAACACTCATGAAGTTCCCTACAGCTCCAGTATCCACCAGGGCATCAAAGGAAACATGATGCGAGCTGACACTGATCTTCATGGGCATTAGGAAATAAGATGAGTTTTGTTTATTGGAAGCTTTTGACCGACTCCTTTGTGACTGAAGAAACAACTGGCATATCAGGGGTAAGGTTGGGGGGCTTTTTTGAAGCAAAAATTGGGAGTACAAGTGTGGAAACAACTTCCTCCATCTGGCCATAACAGATTCATTCATAGGTGACTCTGTATCAGCCAACTCAGACATGGGGGTTACAGCAGATTGGTACCCAGATCTACAACTAATTTGGAGGTAGGCGCGTTGTCTGCGTCTACTTTGGGTAACCCAATTATAAAATTCCCCTTTTGATAATGGGTAACATGGCGGGGGAAGGCATTAATGGTGGTCTCAGTGGCACATATTTGATCTACTGATCCTTGGATGGTGGACCAGACCTCATGATGAGTGGAACCCAAATCCAAGCCTGATCTAAAGACTGCCTGAAGCATATTGATAGAGAGACCCAACGTGGGGGCCAGTTCATGGAAGGTAGAGATCAAGGAACCCAGGCTAGGAGCCTCAGCTATGGCATAGATCAGTCTGAATAGGTGGTATGATTGCAACCCAGGGGGGTTTCAGGGCAGCTGACATGACAGCCATCAGTGGGGTGGGGTCTCCTGCTTGTGAGGAAGAGCGCAAAAGGCCTCTAACCCAACGGCGGGCATCCCCATCCACAGCGTTAAACAACGCAAGCCCTTGTTGGCCATGAGATAACGTGGAATCATTATTAAGCGCAATAGCTATATGCATTTGCACCTCGGTGAGCATGTCAAGGACTTGATTGGCGATCTCCTGGGAAGGACACTTGAGCTTCTTTTTGGGCTAGTGGAAGGAGGAGGAGCCACAATTCGTGCAGCTTGGGTGGATTGAAGAAGATTTCCCAAGGTAGAGCAGATACTTCTCACAAAATTGGAAAGTGACCAAACAAACAACAAACAGCAAGCTACTGATTGCACATTCGTTTGGTAAAGGTAACCACTGCAGCGCCCAGTTCTAAGAACAAGGCGGAAGTGGCTGGAAATAATGGTTGGTCGATTATGTTATGGAAATGGCAGAAAAAAGTTTAGACCTGCCTGCCAGTCAGGATGCATGAGCACCCAAAAAGCAAGCCAGAATGCCAAAGGCATTGCTGACCAAATGACATGATATGGAGCCAGGCATTGTGAAACAATGAACTGTTGGTGTAGAACAACAGTGATTATGATCCCAATGATGAACCACAATGAGCCATCCCTGAACCAGGGGTCTTGCTGCAGGGGTGGGATCACAGAAATAGTTTAAATAAGTTCATCGGCATATGGGATCATTTTAACCAGGGAGGCAAGGAGACGGATTTTCTCTTGCAGTTGATGGACGTAAGGCCACAAGATTCCCGTGTATTGTTGTTGGAAGTTCATGATAGCAGGTTTATAGTGCCAAAAATATCTGACTCGCTGAATCCAATCAATGACGGAGGGGGCCATAGTGACCATAAGTACTGGTAGAGCCCATCCGGTATACATACTGACAGGCCACCAGTGAAATGCCATCAGGATGCAGCCAGAAGAAACGATGCAATAAAAATTGATTGGTTTTTTTAGGCAAAATTAATATTAAAGGAAAAGGAAGAAAATTGACTAACAATTTTCTCTGTGCTATGCAACTGATTAAATAGTGGTCAATTGGGGTAGTGACAAGCCAGGATTGGGACCCTCAATTTTGACCTAACTGGCGAATTATTTGGGAATGGGCGGGTTAGTTCCCTGGGAACTAACATCAAAAAATTCGGTGGCAGGCTGAGTCACTGTCAGTTTGACCTTGAACATCTGAACTGAGGCTCAGCTATGTTTCTGATGGTTGGTGCGATGGCATTTGGCCTGACAAGCGATGGGAATCCCCAAGGCCACCCCACATAGGGGCAGGTCCATTTGGTTGGGAACAGGTTCAGACGCCCAACCCGCCCACGCTCAGTCGCTGGACTGTTTGTTCAGTGTTCAGTGGCATTGCATTGGCTGCAACACCAGAATTTTCAATAGGGGACTTCAAACCCTCATCGATGATGTCTTATGCTATAGTCTGCCCATCAGGGGATGATCCCTAACAACTTTGGTAGGGAGGTGATTTGTTCAATTGGCATGTTAATCAAATTGAAACCGTTGGGAATTCTGGTCAATAACTCAGTCTTCATGCCTTTTCGGCCATTTGAGATCTAAACATTGGGCAAATTGCCACTTGAATTAGATCTGATTGATTTCAAATTGACAATCTTGGCACAGATTTTGCTGATTCCCCATAACAGTTCTTCCGAGGTGAGTGTGGGTACTGGGGATGGAATTCAAAGTGGAAGAGCTGTTACCCAGCGCTTGTCTACTATGTGAGCAAGATTGCCCTGAGTAACAAGAAGTACCGCCATCCTCTTCGGTGCCTTCTTGCTCAGGAATGAAAAAATGGCCCAATTAACGGCCAGGGGACGTTCCCCAGGACTTACAGTCTTAACCCAACTGTTCTCATAGGCAGATAATCTTTTCAGGCCATGAGGTACTGAATGGACCTTTGGGACGTGTGGGATGCTAGGATATTTTCCACTTTGGCCTCCTCCATATTTTCAATTACAATTGGCTCAGGATCTGCGGAAACAGTGCCCTTAAATAGTTACAACTGGAAAACATGGAAGACGGGGTGCTGTTTCCAATGGTCTGTTAGTTTTAACTGGAATGCACCATTACCCAAGTCATTCTCCACCAAATAGGGGCCTGAACGCTTCTTGCAAACTTACAGGAGGGTACCTGCATTCTCAAATGATGCGTATCTAGCATAATATAGGAGCCCATCATTATGCCATAACCTGTGAGTTGCTTATATTCTGTGAATCACTTGTAGTCTTTGATAACTTTAGTGAGATGCTCCTGCACTAAGGATTGAGTAGACCCAATATGTTTAGCATGATCCGCAGAAGCTTGGACCTTGGGACATAAGCAGGGTCCAACCAAGAAGGAGGGATTATATTATAGTGTCACTTCATAAGGAGAAAACCCTGTGGAAGTGTGAATCCCATTGTTGTAGGTTAATTGAGTGGGGAAAAGGTCATTAGCCCAGGTGTTCTGTGTGGCTGAAGCTTAGCAATGCAGGTACTGTTCTAGGACTTGTTTAACTCACTTGGTTTGTCCATTATACTGAGGGTGATATACTGTGGAGTGGCAGAGGGAAATTTTTTAATTAGATAAAAGTTCACTCCAGAACTGCGCTGTGGACTGTGAACCATGGTCACTGATAATCTCCTGCAGGAGACCAAACATTGAAAACACATGGCACACAAAGAGACAAGTGGTTTCCTCTGACATAATCATGAAAGCATAGGGGATAAAAAGGGAAAACTTGGTGAAACGTCCACCACCACCATCAATGCCATAAACCCATTAGAGCAGGGAGTTCAACACTAAAATCCATGTACACTGATGTCCATGGACCCTCCACCTGTTGTAAGGGGTATAGAAGCCCATTTCTACCAGTTCTGACTTAGCCTGAGCACAAGTAATGCAATTGACAATCTAAGCCAAAACTACCTTAGTTAAACTGCTTGATCAAGTTGATGCATTTCTTATTGTAAGTCAGGGGAACATCCTGTGTCGTCTTACCATTTCAAGCAAAAAGGCTCTGAAGAGGGTGGCTGTACCCCTTGTCACCCAGGATGATCTCGCCTACGTGGTAGATGAGCGCTGGGTAACAGCCATCCCTCTTCAGATCCCTCCCAGTGCCCACATTCACCTCTCCTGAACTTGTACGCCTGATCAAGGAAATTTGCACCAAAATTGCCAAAATGAAGTCAACCAGTATGAAAACGAGCGGAAATGAGCCTGATGATTGGGACCCACATAGTCAGAAAGAAATGAAGATTGACTCATTGGCCAGAATTGCTGATAATTTTGATTCAATCAATATCTCAATCATCAAGATTAACCCCCCCCCAAAAAAAATCATCGGGGATGATCCCCAACATGCAGGTTGATGTGACAGCGTTTAGCCCGATGAGCAGCGAGAATCCCCAAGGCCACCCCATGTAGGGGTGGTCCCAATTGGTTGGGAATGGGTTCAGGATGCCCAACCCACCCATGCTCAGTTGCTGGGCCATTCGTTCAGTTAAAAGCGTTGCATCAGCCACAATGCCCGATTAGCTGGAAGGGAGCTTTAAACTGTCATCAATGGTGTCCAAGGCTACTACCTGCATGTTGGGGATCTCCTGACGATTTTGGGAGGAGTTTATTTTGATGATTGAGGTATTGACCAAATCAAAACCATCGGTGATTCTGGCCAATGAGTCAATCTTCATTTCTTTCCAAATATGTGAATCCCAATCATCAGGCTCATTTCCACTCGTTTTTGGACTTGTTGACTTCATTTCAGCAATATCAGCACAAATTTCCCTGATCAGGCATACAAGTTTGGGAGAGGTAAACGTGGGCACCTGGGGAGGGATCTGAAGAGGGAGGGCTGTTACCCAGCGCTCATCTACCACATGGGTGAGATCACCCTGAATGACAAGGGGTACAGCCACCCTCTTTGGAGCCTTTTTGCTTGAAAATGGGAAGAGGGCCCAATTGACATACAGATGATGTTCCCCTGGACTTACACTTATTGCCCAGATGTCCAATTATGGGAGGGTTGTAATGCGCACAAAATACTTCAGCTTTGAAGAGGGGGAACCCAAATTTATGACCTAAAATAAATGAGGCCCTCTACCAAGGAATACAGGGAGTGTTTTTGATTTTGGGGGGAATAATTGCTCAAATGACTCCACACCTTCATAGCAGGTCATTTGGACTGCTATAACCTGTGTAACTAGGGAAGCTTCAAGAGCAACTGCGAATGAAGAAACAATGAGGGGAACAATTGACAATATT
Source organism: Massospora cicadina (assembly GCA_022478985.1). Taxonomy (NCBI): domain Eukaryota; kingdom Fungi; phylum Entomophthoromycota; class Entomophthoromycetes; order Entomophthorales; family Entomophthoraceae; genus Massospora; species Massospora cicadina. The sequence continues at coordinate 75,321 of JAKSZP010010736.1, read as the reverse complement.
TGAGTGGTGAGGATCATGGCAACGAGGTCCAATTCATCTGTGTCCAAGGGACAGTGGGCCAGGTTGCAGCCAGGAAAATTGGGAAGTAGGTTAAGTGCTTCTTCTAGGAATTCATATTTGAAATTGAAACAGCACAAGTCTTGATAGGTGCGAGCTTACCAATGCGCCAATTTTTGGGGCTTATGGAAATATAAGAGAGCTTGGTGATCCATGCACATAGTTAACTCATGCTGAGCACCCTGTAACAGATATCTCCAATGAGTCAATGCCCAGGCTATGGCTGCCAACTCCTTATTGTAGATGGCCCAGGATTGCTCCATAGAAGTAAATTTTTGGGAAAAATAGGCGACTGGATGTTCCAAGCCATCGTGCTCTTGGAGCAGCACTGCCCCCACTGCTACTGAGGAGGCATTGCATGCAACGATGTATGGCTTGGCAGGATCTGCATGTTTCAGGAAGGGCGGGGATAAAAACACCTCTTTGATTGACTTAAACGCCTGCTGGCATTCGGGCGTCCAACAAAAATGGCACATTCTTGCCCATGAGGGGGTGGAGTGGGGTAGCTAACTGGGAAAGGGCCAGAGAAAATTTTTTTATGAAAATAATGGTTCCCAAGAAACTCCATGATTGTTTCTGGGTTGTCAGAGTTGGCCATTCATGGATAGCATCCAATTTATTGGGAGGAATTGCATAGCCATCCTTAAGGACTAGATTCCCAAGGAAGGTGATTTCCCTATTGTAGAGCTCTCATTTGGAAGGCTTGACAAACAAGCCTGCCTTGTGCAAAGCAGCCATGACCGCTTCCAAGTCTTTAGCATGTGTTTGGGAGTTGGGGAATGAGCCAGAATGTCAATATATGAAACCGCGCAAGTGAACCAGAGATCACCCAGTACACTGTCAATCATTCATTGAAACGTAGTGGGTGCATTCTTCAACCCAAAGGGCATTATGTGGAATTGGAAAATGCTCATTTTGTTCAGATTGCAGTTAGCTATTCCTGCTCTTCCATCACCTGAATCTGGTTGAAGGCATTGATGAGATCCAGCTTAGAAAACAAATGAGATTTAGCAATTGCTTGACTGATAGTCTGCTCCAGGGGCAGAGGGTAGGGATTGTGAACTGTGATTTTGTTTAAGTGTCCATAATATATGCATGGATGGAGGGAACCATCGTCTTTTTGGCGAATATGATGGGATATGCGACTGGCAATGTCTCCTTAAACAACCACCCTTTTTTAAGCATATCATCCAACCTGGTGTTAAGTGCAACCTCCTCCTCCACTGTGTGGGGATACAACGGACAGTTGATATTCACCAACTGCACCATTATTCTAAATCCCAAGTCAAATTTAGTATGAGGAGGCAGATGACCCGCCTTTTCAGAATTGAAGATACTTCAATAGCACATTAAATCTTTAGGAAAATTGGACGGAAGACCCACAGGAGAAATGAGGGAAATAATAGAACTGCGACCTTGAGTTTTCTTAAGGGTGTCAACTAAGGGAAATTCACCCTCCAGTTGATCATTAATGAATGATAACATGTTTGAATCCAGGTGGATTCTAACATGTTGTCAACGCCACCATCCAACCCCCAAGATCACTAGAAACACTAAGTTTGGCATTGCTGAAAACTGATTACAGAAGCTAAACTGGTGTATCAAAAAAGGTACTGGCTGGCGGACTATATATGTCTGAGAGGCTGAAGAAGCCACCATCACCGATGGACCTATATCCATGTCCAGTTCCAATTGTTGGGCTAACTCAACGCTCATGAAATTATCCGTGGCTCCAGTATCCACCAAAGCCTCAAAGGAGATGTGGTGAGATCTAATACTAATCTTCATAGATAATAAGAAATAAGTTAAGTTTAGTTTATTGGTATATTTGGGAATTTCTGTTGCAACTGAAGAAATGGCAGGCAAATTGGGGGAAGGGTCAGAGGCCTTTTCTGGAGTAAAGTTGGGAAGAACAAGGGCTTAGGAACCGGCTTCCTCCATCTGGGCTTTCACTGATTCATTTATAGGTGAACCAGGATAACCTAACTCTGACGCAGAAGTAGTGACGGGCTCTGAGGCTGGGACTAACACTGGTTCAATGGTAAAGCTGCATTTGCGTCATCATTGGGTAGTCCTATCATGATACTTCCCCCTTGATAGCGGGAAGTATGGTGAGGAGGCATTAATAGTGGTCGCGGCATTGCATATTTGATCCACTATTCCTTTCGAGGTGGACCATACCTTGTTATGATCAGAAACTGAATCCAACCCTGATATAAAGATTGCCTGAAGCATATCATTAGAGAGGTCCAGTGCGGGAGCCTGTTCTCAGAAGATAGAGACCAAAGGAGCCAAGCTGGGAGCTTCAGCCATAGTAGAAAGCAATTGGAATAAATGGTCCGAGAATGACACAGGGGGTTTTAAAGCAGATGATATGATGGCAATTAGCGAGGTGGGATCCCCCACTTGTGAAGAAGAACGCAAAAGGCCTCATACCCACCAATGGGCCTCCCCCCTCTACAGTGTCCAACAAAGTGACCCCTTGTTGGGCATGGGATAATGCAGCGGCATTGTTAAGGGCAATCGCAGAATGCATTTGCACCTCAGCAAGGGTGTCAAGAACCTGATTCACAATATCTTAGAAAGAAACACATGAACTTTCTTCCTAAATATTAGGTGGAGGAGAGATAATAATTAAGGAATCAGCTGGCCTGAAAAAGTTTCTCTAAGGTAAAGTGGATACTACCCATAAAATTGGAAAGTGACCAAATGAACAACAAAAAGCAAGCTACTGATTTCACGTTCATTTGGTAAAGGGTAATCAGCGCGGCGCCCACCTCAATGAGCTAGGCGGAGGTGGCAGGAAACAATGGTTGGTTGATTATGTCATGAAAACGGCAGAAGTTTTAGACTAGCCTGCCAGTTGGGATATGTGAGCACCCAAAAAGCAAGCCAGAATGCCATAGGCATTGCTGCATGTATGACGTTGTATGGAGCCACAAATTGGGAAATGATAAATCGTTGGTGTATGGCAATTGTAAATAATAACCTGAAAACGAACCAAATGGTGACAAACCCAGACACTGGGGGGTCTTGCTGCAGGGGATGGTACCACTGGAATCATTTCTTCAAGATCACTGGCAGGTGGGTTCAATACAACTGAGGAGACAAAGGTGGATCCTTGTTTGAAAATGGTGGATGTAAGGCCAAAGATCCCAGTTTATTGATGGTGGATAGTCAAAATAAAAGGGTTGAATTGCCAGAAGTATCTGGCCCGTTGAATCCAGTTGACAATGGTGGGAGCCATAGTAATCATTAATACTGGTAAAGCACATCTGGTATAGGGACTGACAGGCCACCAGAGTAATGCCATCAGTAATATGTCCAGAAGGATATCAATTAAGTAGAAAATTGATGGTTTTAGTGGCAGACTTTTATTTAAAGGAAAGTGAAGTAAATCAACAAATAATTTTTTTATCCCAGTATGATGCAACTGATTAAATAGTGGTCAATTGATGTGGGAACAATTAGGGATCAGGTCTCTCAAGTTTGACTAACTGGCGAATTTTTTGGGGGGCAGATAAGCTCAATGGGAACTGACATCAAAAAATTCAGCGGTAGGCTGAGTTGCTGTCAGTTCAACTCAAATGCCTGAACTCAGGCTCAACTGCATTTCTGGCAGTTGGCATGACAGCATCTTGCCCAATGAGCAATGGATTTTCCCAGGTTCCCCATAAAGGGGCAGTCTCAATTGGTTTAGAATAGGTTCAGGATGCCCAACCAACCCATGCCCAGTTTCTGGGCCATTTGTTTGGTCAAAAAATTTGCGCTGGCCACAACTCCTGATTTGCCAGATGGGAGCTTTGAACTATCATTGATGGTTTCTGATGCTACTACCTGAACATTGGGGATCATCCCCAATGATTTCAAGAGGTGGTTGATTTTGACAATTTCTCTGCAGGCCAAATTGAAAGTTTCAGCAATTCTGGCCAATAATTCAATCTTCATCCCTTTTTGACTATGTGGTTTTCAATTATTGGGCTTGGTTTCAATCAGTTTTAGACCAATTGACTTCAATTTGGTGATCTTGGTGAAGATTTCCTTGATCTGGCGGATAAGTTCAGCTGAAGTGAGCATGGGCACTGGGGGGGATCCACAGAGTGAGAGCTGTTACCCAGCGCTCATCTACCACGTGAGTGAGGTCACCCTGGGTAACAAGGGGTACTGCCACCCTCTTTAAAACCTTTTTACTTGGAAATGGGAAGAGTGCCCAATCCACACACAGGGAACATTCCTGGGACTTACATACTCCCTATTAACTTGAAAAAGCTAATTTGATGGGCCTGGGATCCTCCCCAGTAACTTTGTTGATATTTTGAGCAATTTAATAGTTTAAAATTGGGATCAATCCTGACAATAATTTGAGTTCTATGACTACCGGTGACTAATGTCAAGGATAGTAATTATTGATTTACTATAAATTATTTGAGGTGGGTCGACCTTGGGACATGTATACCACACTGAGAATGTTTTCTATCCAGTATAGGTTTCAAACTCAAAACCTGCACTAGGGGTGGAAGCAGTTTTACCCACTCAGCTAACCACCCTTTTTAATTTACTATAATGCAAAGTATTATTACTATCTAATTGGCAACCAAGGCTGAGAGTTCTCTAAGCGGGGCATTCATTTGTCTTCTATCATTTATTGATTTATATAACTCTTAATGAATTCTCTTACTCCCACTATTAACCTTAGCACGTTAGATAGTGAGGCTCTCCTCTAATAAACCTTAGTGGTTAACTTATTATATTTAATATAATATCATTTTATTTACTAAACTAGTTTATTCTAACTTATTGTCTAAAATCCCTTCTCCAACAAGGGTCAAGGCTGGTAAACTTAGGGGGAACTTTGGCCCCCTCTCTCTTAGGCAGGGCAATGTACTAAATATACTGCTCTGCCCTACTATTGAATTTTTGGGCTGGCACCATGTGAGCACCCCAAGCGACCAGAAATACTAATACTGGTGCTCATAAAGGGCCCTTGTACACCCCTAAGTTCCTACCTCTACATGGGAGAAGGGATCTCTCCTTTTTCTACTGGGACAAGCTTCCAAGGAGCTTTACAATACGTCAGGCCTAAAGGTACCCTCTAGTGGAACTGATGAACCTATTATTGGGTAAAATTTCTAACGGGAACCTCTGAATCTATTATAAAGGTTAAGCTTTAACTTTATGTGGCCCAATTAAGAAGCCCTGAAAAGCCATCAGCTCAATCACTGAGCCACCAACACTCTTTTAGGGCCTACCCCCCAATGCTGACTACTAACGCTGATGACTTTTCCAGGGTCAATCCCCAATGCCAGCACCCAATGCCGGTGATCTTTCCAGGTTTATCCCCAATGCTGGAAACCATTTCTGATGATCTCTCAAAATAGACCAGGCATTTAATTGCTTTACCACAACTGATGCAGGTCCACCTGGGCCTACCTATCCCCATGACAATTTTGAAAGGGTGATGTCACAGCTAGTTACATTTCCTAAAATTATACACCCCTCCAAAACTAAGCTTAATAAGTCCTTGAAGCAAAGACCAGAACCTGTAAGGGTCACTGATGACCTCTCTAAGGGCATTGACAGAAATTGGATTCTGGCTTTTCCATCCAGGGCTGAAGAAAACAGCCATTCTGAGGAAAAAAACCTTGTGGGAATTAAACCTAAAATAAAAAAATACATGATATGAGGTTACAGAATTTGGCCAAATTTATAAAATTCTAATTTTGTTGAAGAACGAAGAGTTTTCAGCTTGTATCAGATTTTGATACTTATTTGGAACCTTTGTGAATTGTTCTTCTTTAAATTAAGTACTGAGCTGAGAAAGGCTTTGATTTTCTCAGATACTTTTAATAAATTAATAAAGTATAGAAAGTTTTGGGCAATTTACCTGCATTTTTTGGTTGTTTTCAACAAAAATACACCTCAGAAGTTCCACAATAGCTGGAGTCTGTTTTTCGCTCTGGTTCGCCTCTACTGCTGTACATGAGCCCTCCTCTCAATCTGCCGCCTATTCCACTAGCTCCACCGCTTCTATTTCATCACTCTTACTTCTAGATTTCATGCCACCCTTCCCAGCTCCCAGAGCCTCTTGTCCCTGATGATTGTGGCCAGTTTGGTGTGCCTTTTACCCCAGAGATTTATATGGAAACATAACGACCATTTAGGACATCTCTTCATTTTGTTGGGTCACTTGGCCTTGTTGTCACACCTTTGGCCTGGGTCTTTCCCCTCAGTGACCTCCTGCACTCCAGTTTCCCTGACAGGTGAAATGTAACTCTCTTAATTAAGAGTTAAATTTAGGAGGTGGCTCACCGCCACTAATTCTTTCTCGGCTTAAGTGCCAACTGCTTACTTGTGCCAAACTGTTGTCAGTTAACTCAGGCAACAACAAATTTCTAATTACAATCCCTTTACTTTGACGCTATTCAGAGTTGAGAGTTGGTATCAACAATTTCCTCCCAGAATGCCAAAGTAATAAAGTTCTTATTGCGCAGATCCTAAAATTAGTGATTGAGTTAATTGGGTTGACAATAACCTGCATGATTTTAGTGTCTAAATTATTTTTAGTTAATTATTAAGTAAGATTCAAGTTTAGCTCCTCACTAAGTTGCGTTGAGCTAAAATGTAAACTATGGTTCAGTTCAAGATCCTCATTATATTGAGTTGAGTAATTTTGAATGTTTCTGGGTGCTTCTCATTAATTTTAGTAAGCTGTCCTGATAATTAGCCACTATGACAAAAAATCCTGAAGTGTGCTCCACATTCAATTATGTTGAGCTACTTTCATTCACCAGCCATTTCTAAATTTCTGGGGCTAATCCCTGATGCTTTCAACCAATTCCAATGCCTTCCCTGATCTTCTGAATCAACTGGTAAAAGGTTAAGCTCATGATAAATCAAAAGGGGAAGACCTCTGGCCAGGCGCTGAAAGTGTAAGCTGCTATGAGGACTGAGAGCACACTGACTTCTATTGCAAGATCAATCAGACAATAGCCTACCTGATCTGTTCTCATTTATCTTTTCAGGGTCTACCCCCAATGCTAGCTACTAATGCCAATGACCTTTCTGGGGAAAATCCCCATCTCTGGCATCCTATGTCAAAGACCTTTTAAAAACAATAGGCTGGGAACTCAATTGTTCCACATATGCACCACCCCTGGCAACACCAATAATTTTTCTGTTGCTTACCCCCAATGCCAGCACCTGATGACAATGATCTTTCTGGGGCTACCCTGATGCTGGAATCTGCTGCTAAAATCTTTTAAATAAGCAAGGCTAACCTGAGTCTGCTTCTCCCCACCGCCAATTCTGAAGGGGGTGGAAAAAGGAACCTCCTAACAAGCATCTAACACTTAACCGCACCTTCCTGAGCTTGCAGCTTAGAACAACAACTGGGTTATGGGTAAAATCAAGCCAGCTTAATATATGGATTGAATAATTAATACCTGTCAACCATGAAAATGATGTCTAGGCTCTCACTGGCAACCAATGCTAGATAGACCAACCAACGGTCTATGTTTATAAATTATAATATGTGCTCCCCATTAACTTAGGTTGAGCTGATTAAAGTGTCATGGATTATCCCAAATAGAATCCATTATTAATTTGACACTAATGACTGAAGCCAAGGATGTCACCAATTTATTTATTATTAAAAATTTAGTTTTCTGACAGATTGAAAATCTGATGTGGAGGTTTTTAGGATTACTGACAACTAAACGCCAAGTATTATCCAACTATTACTTACTTAGGAGTTTGCTGGCAAATTATGCTGAGGACGTTCTCATTGCCAGCTGAATGCTAAGGTTTCAGTGATTATAGTGAGCAATGATGATTCTGCCACCTACAATTTTTAAAAATTTATTTGTAAACTGAGCTTCTCATTAAGTCGAGTTGAGCTAGTTCAAGGGTTACTGCTAACTCAATGCTAAGGATAACCCAAACTCTTTACCTGGGCCACTCCCTGATGATTTTTCTTAAAAATACCAACTAACAAGGCTGATAATCTTAAAAATAACCCATCATCCAGTTTCTCTTCACATATGTTTTTCCCAGCCATCAAGACTAATGATCTTTCAATTAGGCTTAGCATATATTTGCCTTCTAGAACCCATTTTTACTGGCAGCTTATGCAGATGATCTTTTAACCAGGGAAGGTATTCAGTTACCCTGATGCCTATCTTCTTGCTGTCCATCCATGCCAATAATTTTCAATAAGCCAGGTGTTCAGTTGTTCTCACCACCTATTATATTACCAGCATTCACGGTTAATGGTTTTTCAAATAGGAAAAGCATTTAGTTGCTCCCTGCCACTTTAGTTCTTACCAGCACTCCATGCTGACTATCTTAATGAGGCTCAGCATTCAGTCGCTTCCCACCACTTATTTTTTTACTGGCAAACACTGAAGATGTTTTGTTAAGTAGCAAAATATATCAGTTGATTTTTTAACCTAAATTTCTACCAGATATTGATGCTGACGATCTGTCAAAATAGGTTAAAGCATTCAGTTGCTCTTGATGCCTATATTCTTGCCAGTGACAAACGCCAAAGTTATCTCTACCAAATTTCACAGTTGTTTTCATGCCATAAACCTTTGGCCATATCAACCCTACTAAGTTTGGATCTTTTTTTGGTTTTTACAGACTACAGCTACCAGAATCTTAACTTCTTCTGATGACCATGTCAAACTGCAGCTGAAGGATATTATAACCCTGTCTTGGTCCTTGAGCCCCAGCTTAGGCTTAAAGGGGGTTCTGTTGGGAATTGCCCTTTTTCAAGATGAAGCCTCTTAATTGGAGTTGCAACTTGCCAATATTTAATTATTAGCAAATGTTGAATTATGCTCCCTATTAACTTGGCTTTAGCTAATTTGATGGGTTGGGGATCCTCCCCAATAACTGTTAATATTTTAAGAAAATTCAAGAATCTAAAATTATCAGGAATAAATCCTGGCAATAATCTGAGTTCTTTGACTTCCATAAACTAATGATGAGGATAGTCAATTATTATTTACTAATGTTCAAAGTATCATTTACAGTTAATCAGCACCCAATGCCAAGAGTTCTCTAAGTGAGTTATTTTTTGTCCTATCACTTAGTAATTTAAGTAATGCTTTTAAGGAATTTTCTCACCTCCTGCTATTAGCCTTTGTATTTTATATAGTGTAAGGCTCTTCTCTAATAAACATTAGCGTTTAATTTGGTATGCCTTTTATGATATTATTTATTTACTACAACTAATTTACTAAAATTATTGTCTAAAATCCTTTACCAACAAGGGTCAAGGCTGTTAAGCTTAGAGAAAACTTTGGCCCTCTCACTTGGGAATGATGAAGTAATAAGTATACTGCATCTGCCCTACAGTTGGGATCCTTGGCTAACACCATGTGAACAACCCAAGAGGCCAAAAATACCAAAATTGGCCAATAAATTTAACAAAAAATCTTAGCCAATGTTTACACTTTTTATAACTATTTTTAACCCTTGTCTGTAACATTAATATTCAGCAAATTGTTGAATTAAAATATAAAAACCTTATTTCTTGGACGCATATATGCATTTTTAGATTTACATAAACTTACTTTTAAAAAATATATGTGGAAAATCAATATAAGGGTTTAAGGTTGGCTAAGATGATGGTAGCATTTTTGTAGGGTTCATTATTTTCTATAGGAGTTTTTTCTTTCCCATAACAATCACCTTAATTACAATGATTCAATTTGAACAGCAATTTTAATAATCACACAGGAGAGATGAGCGACTTTAATAATAAATCTAATACAACCTGGGCGAGCATTGCATCAAGCAGTGCGCTAAATGGTGAACCCAAGGGCAAGAAACGCCCTGGAGGGGGACCAGGAACCCAAGCCGCCAAGAAACCACAAACTCAGACACCGTCCAGGTTTATGATGTTTACTATAAAACAAGATTAGTACATGTACATCCAATGCAACCAACCCCTTTAAAAGGTGGAACACAGGCTCTGACTCTTCCTTGGGGATGAGTCCCTGACCCTGTGGGAGAAAACATGTGAGGCATAGCCCTCCCTTTCCCCTCACGCGGTATATGTCACCACCAACAACATGGGCTGCAGCTGGATCAATATTGGTTTCAAAACAGCCGATGAAGCTGATGCCACAGTAAAAGTCTGCATCAGAGTTGCCCTCCCCAAGGGCAAAAAAATAGTGTGCACCGCATGCACCAGATGGAACAAAGCAAAAACTTTGTTCATCTCCTTTGACTCACTCCCTACCAACCTTCCTCATAAGGTAATTGAGGAGGAGCTCCGCAAAGGACTCATAGCCTATAGAGAGATTATAAAACTCAAATTACAACAATTTCACCTGATACCAACCCTGTGCACAGGCAAAGTTATTGCCATAATCAACCCATTCCCTGAAGTAGAAGATGACTTATAAAGAATCCCCCGCACAGCAGAGTTTCACTTTGCAGATAGGGGACAGTCATCCGCATTCTGAGTTACACCAGAACGCGCACCGCCTATATGCAACCACTGCGGTTCATTGGGACACAAGGAACTCACATGCCCCATGAAGGAGGGCTTAATGGAAGCATACTACTGTGAGGAAGCCATGGACAAAAGTAACAAAAACTTCGCCAGAATGACTGATGGCCACCACCCATTCCGCTGGGGTGAAGATGGACTTTACTCCATCGTGGACCCAGTTACACACAAACAATGCAAAGTGGCACAAAAAGCCTGCAAGTGGGCAGCGGCTGAGGCGGCAGCACATGTGGAATCATCCATTGACCCCAGACAAATTCAAGAGGATATTTCGGATATACACCAAGCCAACCAATCAGAACAATATGCCCAGGTTGAAAATTTTCACAGCAGCTTAGCTGAGTCACCAAGTGACATCAATAATGCACACTTTGAGGATCAATTCAGCCACAATATGGGCAAAAATGCGGTGCACAATTCTTCAAATTTGAACCCCAAAATTACAGAACCAAAATTAGCACCCTGCATTGAACCATCATAAGACATGTGCAGGAAAAGATAACGCAAATTCCAAAAACTGCAATTCTTGCAAAAAATTTAGTCAGATCAAGGGAACTGACAATATCACTGAAAGAGTTGGAGTACAGATGCGGAGCATGACCAAAATGAGCCATGGTGGGTTAGGGCCAGAGGGCCCTCCCAACTGCTCCTGAGGCGCCGCGGGCACCTCAGTGTCAATAGGGATGCTAAACATCGCGGGAGCCAGGGCTCAAATGTCCCAAGCCAAAAAGCTGGACTTCATGCAAAAACCTATTTTAGACATCTTGGCCATCCAAGAAACCCACTGTTTACAAGGAGAAGAAGGATCCTGGTCATCCAGGGTCTCACCATCATAATTGGTATTGATGTCTCACTGTGGGGTGATCGTCTGAAATAACAAAAAATTAAAAATTACAAACTCATCATCATACCTTCACAGCTACATCCTGGTAGCAATGGTCACATGCCAAGAGGAAACAATCTCGATAGCATGCATATATGCGCCATGCACTGTGGCTGAGAGAAAACAATTTCTAGAAACCATGCCAACGCTCACCCTCCCACCAGATACCATCCTTTTGGGCGACTTTAACTGCTGGGATAACCCTGACACAGACTGATTGCCAAACCCCAGGGGATACCCACTGGGGCACATTGAATTCCGCACAATGAAGGCATCCCTTGGCCTACAGGATGCCCTCCCCCCCGGATCACCACTCCGTCCCCACATGACATGGTCCAACATGTGTGAGGGAGCGCTCATATCAATGAGCTGCATCAATCACATCCTCATTCCGCAATCCCAATGATCAATATTTTCCAAATTTACAACAAAAAAAGTCAATTTCTCTGACCACCAACTTGTTTCAGTGCAGTTATCACCAACCTGAACCCACGCACAGGTGTCGCCCTGGATAAAGTTACACCCAGAAAGCATAAAATTACCCAAAATATCCAAATGGGTTGAACATGAGGCCACAAACCAAGAGATCACAGCCCCATTTACTTCAGATCCCATTGTAACATGGGCAAATTTCAAAAAGGAACTAATCAAAAAAACCTGACATCTCGCATCACTTAAGTACACCGCCAATACAGCCACAATCAGGCGTACCTTGGCGGAACTGGACCATCTTGAGCTAAATACCCCGAGATCTGGTTACAGCCCCAACTGGGGACACAAATGGGCGGAAATATCCGCCCGCCTAAACACCCTCATCTTTGAGCACCAACACAGGATCAAAGTATCAAACAAAGGTAAGTTTATAAAGGAAGGAGAAACATGTTTGACATATTTCTTCCACCAATTCCACTCCCGCAGCAACCAGCCCACATGCACACAGGTCCGCAAAACTGACAGCACCATGGCAATTGACCCTGAGGAGGTCAAGGTGGAAGTACACCACTATTACACCACATTATACCGCAATACACCAACATACCCACAAAAAATCACAAAATTTATACAAACCGCCAGAATACAAAGCACACTGCTGTACTACAATATTCTAAATCTAATTACATGGGAGGAGCTTTGGGATACAATCCGCGGTGCACATAGGAAATGCCCAGGGCCTGATGGGATACCCTACAAATTTTACAAAAAATATTTTCAACAAGTTTGCCCCCCTCCTATTGGCGTCTATGAACCAGTGCTTTCTGGAAACACGCCTCCTACCTGGTGGCCATGAATCATATGTCATAACCTTATATAAAAAGGGTGACAAATTGGATCTGGCCAAATGGCATCCAATCGCACTCTCTCATACTGACACAAAAATTCTAACAAAAATTTTAGCAGCCAGATTAGGCGCAATTGCCTCTGACGTCCTGTCACCCAACCAGTTTGGGTTTATACCAGGGCTCTCAATCTGGAACAACATACACCCTGTTGTAAACATATGTCAGTCCAAAGCAACTGGAGCCCTAGTCTTCTTAGACTAGGAAAAGGCATATGACCGCGTTAGTTGGCCATACCTAAAGGAATGCCTACACGCTTTCAAACTCCCACCCAGATTCATAAACTGGGTGATGCTCCTTACAGAATCTGCAACCATGACTGTATGCAGCCCTGGCTTCCTAAATAACAAGATAACACCACACAGAGGGCTCAAAAAAGGGGACCCCCTCAGCCCACTGCTGTATAGTTTCAGTTTTGATCCACTCCTCCACATAACAGACTCACGCCTCATGGGCATAACTGCACAAGGCCAGCCAACAGTCAAGATATTGGCCTTCGCGGATGACTGTGGCAGATATAGCTAACAACAATGATGCCCAACAGCTGGAACGCACCCTAGAGGAATACTCCATGGTGAGCAACGCATCGCTCAACAAAAGGAAAACAGAAATCATTCTCTTAGGCAAGTACACTAACAACTGAGCTACAACACCAGAACCTCATACCCACTTATGAAGAAAAAACCCACTCATCTTACCCTTCGCATCACCTCCCACCACCACTCCTGTCCGCCACCTTGGGATATGGCTGGAAACAGGGGGATATGCCAATGAGACAATGGAAAGCAACCTACTACAGCGGGTATCCAACCGCGTCACCTCCCTCAAGGGAAGATCCTCAGGACTTAATGGGGAGAGTAACAGTTGCTAACTCACTCATCCTCCCAATACTATGGTATCCTGCCCACGTGATCGCCTTCTCACTCACCTTTATAACTTCAATCCGCGCGCTCATCTAGGGCTGGCTGTGGCCCAGATCCCATCCTCCTATATGGATGGAAACACTCTTTGGCCCACGCTCAAGCGGAGGCATGGGACTAATAGATTTTGAGAGCCACGCCAACTGCATCCTGGGTACTTGGATAAAGGAACTCCTTGCCCCAGACCTCCCGCAACAACACTGGTCCAGGGCAGCAAGGACTAACTTCGCACAGGCGCTCAAATTAACCAACCCACATAGCCCACCCAGACTACTATCATACCTTGCTAAACACCCTACCACAACAGGCCTGCATGGAACCCCCCCTCACTTCAAACGCATCCTCTGAACCATCCACCGCATGGGATGGACCGTAGAGAACACCGGCACTGTGCAGAGAAGGGGATGACCCAGTCCCCACTTTAAATTAAGAAATCCAGAAAATCACCCCCAGAGATACATGCTTGCTATGACCCCAACCATTGCTAGAATTGAATACCTAGATGCATTGGACATCCCCTATGACTTAACCACACAGAAGATAGTGTAGAGAATGATGCACCACCCACTTCTACAGCTGAGGGTTTGAGCCAACGCCTGGCGCTGTCTGAGAAGGACCTATAGGATGGCGGACTGCTTTAATTCCCTCCACACAACCTGCGCAGTATGTGGAGAGGAGGGCTCCCTACATCACCACCTAGAAACATGCCCCCCAACCAAAGCCATATGGCAGGAAGTCGCGCGCCTGCTTAAGATCCAAAACAAGCAGGAATTTTCTATATCAAAGAGCCTCCTCGCACTCCAGATCAAGTCACCAATCCCATCTACCCTCCGCTCCCTAATGATACCCATTGCAATGTGGACAATCCACACCATTGCATTAGATGCGTTCAGGGGAACAGTCCCAACCATCCATGGGGTTATCAACAGGTTCCACGTCCACTTACTGGAGCACTTCTAAGCCTGGCTCTATGGATATATGAGGCCAAGGCAACAGGCGAACATAAAATCGTGGTTCCCACTCTGATTCCTCCGCACAGACCCCTTCCTTCACACCTGCTCCATAGCGGGGAAACCCCCTCAGAGTAGTGCACCAACCCCCCATACCTGGCAGTCCCTCTGGCAACAGGGGTAGCCTGAGTACCCCAGGATGCCCAATTTTATCTATCTTCATTTTCACACATACTCGGTAATGCCCATCCCCTGGTCAGCTTGCCTCAGTTAAATAAAAGTATTTTCTATAGGAATTACTAATGACTTTACCAGCTCTGTAAGTTTTGGATCATCTAGCAAAATGGTGGTTGCTAAATAGTTATGATTAGCTGATTTAAAATAAAAAATAAAGGTATAAGGGATATAATATATTGCTCTCTCTCTGCTCATATTAACTTTTCAAGAAAATTAATTCAGTAAATTAAAAGCAAACACTTAATTTCACACTGAAGTCTTGCTCTGATGTTGTCAGATCCCCCGCTGATTGTCCTAGCATGGGGCAGCGGCAAAACTCCCCCTCCATTTTCTGTCCAACAGGAAAACGCGCTCAGACTGGCTCGCCCAGTCATCCCAAACCCTTGGGACGATTTGTTCCTCCCAAGGATCTCGATTCCCATCTTTCCTGAACCCAAGCAGTGCTCCACTGCCTCCTGGTGCTCCCCTGGAGCAACGTGCATTTCAGCCTTAGGGTCAAATATGGAGAATTCTTCCCCTATGATGACCAAGTCAATATCAAAATGGCTCAGGTGGTGATGACACCAGCCTGTTTCATTAACTTCCGCCCCTATAATAAGTACTTTGATCTTGGCTTCCCCTGTGAAGCTGATGCAGCCACTGCAGCAACAGTGCCACTAATATTCAATAATATTCCCCTTCCAACTACTTGGACCCAGCTCCCAATGGACACACCTTGGTGGTCCCTTTCGCTGGTTTGCTCACCCACCTCCCCCAAAGTGCTCCACCAGGAGCTGATGGAAGGTTTGGCAGCCTACGGCGCCAACCCCATCTTACAATTTGTAGTCCCAAATGGGGCCACACGCCTCACTGGGCCTCAGGCATATGCCATGATCAGCCCTGAATTTACAAAAATTTCTTTAGCAATTCCCCCTTGTGCCACCATCCCATCTGCCCCTGACCATCCATTCTGGGCCTGCATCGAGAGTGGGTGGATGATCTGTCCATCCTGTTTTGAGTTATACCACTCGAAATGCAAATGCCCATACTCAGAAACTTCCGCTGATGCCAAAATTTTGCCCAACGCCCACCAATTCACCGCCCACCCCGCGCCAACTCCAACATGGGGTATGATCCTACCCTCCCCTCATTCAATGCCTGATGCTGCAGCTGCACCTACAGCCACCAATCAGCATCCACCTTGCCCCAATGTCATAAATAATTCATCAAACCAAACATTGAATTGGACACAGTTTGATCCCATGCGTCCACAAATAAATCAAGCAAACTTCAACTGTACGCTGATTTCCCAATCCAATTCAACCAAAATCCGTGGGAATTATTGAATAAAATTGATTAATCAGGTAATGTCATTGAAGAACTGATGCTTTAAGTTGAGTGGCTCTGTAATTCAGAATGGGATGCAAAATTTTCGCCTCAGAAATATTCCCACAACCTAATGCCAAACCATTCTACAGCGACCACCAGCTTGCAGTAGAAGCAGCTGCCACACCCGATTGATGTCCACTTTGCAAAGCTGCCGCCAAATATGTGGCTGCGCTTGCAGGAAGAATTCCACCTCCCATCATCCCTAAAAATCTTAATGCACAAAGTAAGATCAACATGAAAACTTTACATAAAAATGTCACTGAAGCCATCCATAACGTGGTAACAGTAGCACGGAATCCAAAAGCAAAAATAACCTGAACCAACATTGCCACGTTTGTTACATTTCTAGATGCCCGCCTCAAAGCTGAAGATACTTTGACCAAATACATCGTTGGTATAATGATGGCTGGCAACTATTTGGAAGTTCCAGTCATCAAGGATCTCAAACCCCATGCTGCCGATGCCCCCACACCCTTACTATCTGCCTTAAAATGCACCCTACTCTGGGATGAGATGGATGCAGCTGAAAACGAGCCCCCCAATCCCCCTTCCCCGTCCACCATGGAGGGATAGCAGTATTCGCTGCCCACCTGGTTGGATATTCTGTTAGGTATGGTTCAATCAATCTGTCCATTTTGGGCATTTTGTTTGAATCTTTAATTTTATTATGATTTTTAGTTTTAGTTCAGGAATGTCCATCCCCTGGTCAGCTTACCTCGGTTAAATAAAAAGGGATATAATATATCTGGCTTTCAAAGAATGTCCTGATATCAAACACATGAGATGTCAATTTTCCTGGTGTTACTAATCATTTCAGGTATACCTCCATCTAATGAAAGTTCTATATCTAGCCCCAATCTGAGATTGTGAAGTAGCTTTTTATAACTAATTAGCTGTCACTGTGTGGTACCAACTTTTGCTGACTATAGTTTACTTTTGAAATTCTGTAAAGCTTTATAGTTAGATTTTACTTATCATTTGTCTAATTCTAGCTGTGTGCAGAGTTAGGTTTAATCTCACAGTAGAAAGCATTTTGTAATTCTAGTAGAGCCTCTCTATTGCCATTCTGTATTATAAATCTCAGAATTTTATCTTTAAGCCCAGTATTGCAAGGTTAATCATTGCCATGGTAGCCTATTTTTAACTTCATGCTATAATTTCACTTTGCTATTGTATAGTAACGCCAAAATTTTATCTTTTTACCTTTGCTTTTAAACCAATCTGTATAAGTATTTTCTTTTTCCCAATTATTATGCTAGAAACCCTTACCATAATTCTTTTCTTATCATTTTAAATCTCTAATTTTGATCTATTTTTGTCTTCCTACTTCCCCTACCCTCCTTTCCATAGTTGCTACATGCCTCACAGAATGTCATGGCTTGAGAATGACATCATAATGGGGACAAACACTAAGGACAAAATCTGCATGTCAGGAGGCCAATAAGGTGAAATTGGCAGGCCTCCTTGACCTCAAGCATACCTTGTATCAACGCTGGGTGAGGGCGATGTATGCCCTGGTTGGTCCTATGGATTCAAGAGAGGTTTAGCCCTGTATAACAGCAGGTGTGTTAAAACAAAACAGCTTTGCAATAAAAATGATGGTTCACTTTGGTTTCTTGGTGAACGGGGTTTGAACCTTTTCAGTTTTTGAAAATTCCAGATTGATACAGCCTCTCATACAATCAATAACTCAACTTTTGGTCAATTATAAAGTATAGTTTACTGCCCAATGGAAGCACATGCTTATTGGTGCACCTTGGCTTAGCACCACTTCCATCAATTGATTGTGCCCCTGAATTCCCTTAAAATTGTTTTTTTGAGACCAATATCTCTCATTGGTTGACTTCTCTAATAATAATAACCCTTGTTAGTATAATTTTTATATATGTTATCTTGAATGAACCTGTGCATGGTCCTCTTTAAAAAGGTTTTGCACAACATTAGCTATTTAATTTTAATAACAGTAAATCTCTCCTCTCATGCACCAATGGGCCTCCCAGGTTTCATCCAACCTTTGCCTCTTATGCACTCCCACTCAGAGCACCGCTTGGGTATGAACCCCAATTTGGGGTTCATTCCCACCTTGTTGTTAATTTGATTTTGGTTCTTCCCTCTATTGATAACCACCATTGACCTAGGTTTTTACAGCTCAAGCACCCTCTTCTGATCTCTAGTAACTTTATTACTAATGATTAGTTTCCTGGAATTGGCCCTGTGCACCATGCATTACCACTCTGGAAACAGGAGGGGTATGGACACTCTCCTTACATTAGTTGACCAACCCCTTTACATTATGTGCATGAACCTTTTCCTATGTGGGACCTTCACAAAGTGCAAACAGTGTGCGCCAGCTGTTGGCCACAGCTGCGTAGGTCTCACCACTATTTACTCTTTTTCCCAAAGATTGGAGCAACTCAGCGTTATTTTCACTACCTCTGACTGGAATTTACCCACCTTTCTTGCTTATACCTGGTGGATATGGATGATTTGCGATTTGAGAGTCGTGATTCCCTGATTTTCCACTGAAATTAATAGAACCAACTCAAATAATTTAGTTTTTCTTTAATACCGCGTTTGGATGGTGCAGATGGTATCCTCAACGATGAACCTGGTGTTGATGACCTTGGATGATGTCAGGCAACCCATTTCCAAAATGGGAATAGGGTCATTCATGACCAAAAACACGTTTTATAATGACGTTTCCATATACATGACTGATCCATGTCTCTTCCCATATAACTTAGATATGGACCCCATTTTAATTTATCAGATCACTTCAGAGAATCCACGCTTGACCACAACTATGATCCGCAGAACCCAGGAGGTGGAGAAGGCGTTACAGTTAAAATTATAAAAATGTTTATGAAGTTGTTTAAGAAATGGTGGGATATGTGGCCTCAGTAGTAATAGTGGCCAACTATCCCTCCCCATTTTATGATGCAAAAATGTACCCTGGGGGTATGTACAACCCTGAAGAAAAGTTTGGTGGGGAAGTGTTGGCGTTTTCTGCTATTAAGAAAGATCATTCTGATTATTTTTTAACTGCTACCCTCTCATCCCCTTCAAGTAAAATTAGCACTACTATCTTGGTGGATACTGAAGCCTCTGAGAATTTCATTGACTAAGACCTAGCCGACCACCTTGAGCTTAGTTACTTTCCAGGTGGTATGGTTAGGTGATGGGCTTCTCAAGGTATTCCCACCATGAGGTACTAGGTTTAGCGGATATCAAGTGGGCAAATTTTTATGGACCTTTTCCAAGCAATCAAAACCTTTTGTACCCCATTATTTTTTGATTAGAATGGTGGAAAAGTTTGACGTCAGAATCACTTGAGAGACAATACCATATCCCTAATATTAAAGAATGGTTGTACCTTAATTGTTACATAGTCTGAGGCTAACTTCCAGGGCGATTTGCCCCATTGGCCTAATATCCATACTCTCAGTCTCGCACCCTTGTTAAAGCCCTCACAATATGTACCTTTACCTTCCTGTTTGGAGGTCCTGGAATCCTTATTTGATGCAGCTTCAGCCAATGTATTACCTGCTCATTCAGAGTTTGATTGCGAGTTTTGCTCACTGTTGATATGGTTTGTATATCTTCCCCTATTTACCCTTCGATAGTACAGGAGAAAGCATCATTAGATATGTAGGTTAAGGAGCAGTTAGCCAAAGGTGCGATTTTTCAGCATACCTCCCCAGTATGCTCCCCACTTCTCTTCCTAGAGAAAGCTAATGGTACTTTACGCCCTTGCATAGATTATTGGAGCCTAAACAATGTTATTGTACCAGATTTACATCCCATACTTCTGGATTCACAGATTGCATGCTATGTGGAGAAAACGAAAGTCTTCTCTTAAACTGGATTTCCTAATGTGTTTAATCAGATCCAGATTAAGAAGGGACAGGAGTGACTAACTGAATTCCATATCAGAAAAGGGATTTCCAATTTTGGGTCATGCCCTTTGGGCTTAAGAATGCCCCTGCTATCTTTCAACGCCATATTGATGCATCTTTTGGGGATCTGCTGGGGTATGTGTAATTGCCTATATGGATGATATCCTGGTCTTTTCCCCTAATCATGAGTCCCATGTGGTACACCTTCAGCAAGTGGTGAAGAGGTTAAAGGCAGCCAGCCTTACGATGAAGATCAGCAAGTGTGAATTCTTTAAGTACCTTGTCACCTTTCTGAGCAACGTCATGTTTGACCAAGGACACATGATAACTTCAGACAAGGAGAAGGCAATTTTTGATTGGCCAACTCCAACTTCAGTCAAGAAATTGAGGAATTTTTTATGGTCATGTACGTTCCTCAAGAAGTTCACACCCAATCTTTCTGAGGTGGCAGCACCCTTATATAAGGCTAGCGGTGCCAAGGTGCTTCAGTGGTCCTCCATTTTGGAGGATGCTTTCCAAGAAGTGAAGTGCACCCTGTTGTCCACGTCTGTCCTTCACCATGTAGATCCTGAAAAATGAGTTCATTGTGCTTACTGATGCCTCCAACTTTGCCATAGTGGCTGCCTTATTACAAGTGGGAGAAGATGGAATAGAGCAACTGGTGGAATATTTTTCTAGAAAAATGTCTCTGCCTGAGTTAAACTAAGCCGTTTACAACAAATAGTTATTATCAGTAGTGGTGGAATTGACTTATTGGCGTCATTAACTGCATGGCTCTTTCCAACATTTATGCGTACATACAGATCACTGTGCCTTGCTGTACTACCACACACCTCATGTCTTAACTCCATAGCAGACCCATTGGCATGAGACCCTTTCCCAATTTGCATTTTCTTATAAATTTACTAAGGGCAAGGAGAATGGGTTGGCGGATGCTTTGAGCTGCAATCCTGCATTAGCTCCTGATCCAAAGGAGGTAGAGGTTCATAATACCCATTTGATGATTCCACTGAGTAAGATTGTGTCACAACATCCCTCTCCCCCAGCCCACGGGCCAGCGCTTTCTCCTCTGGAAAATGCAGAGAAATACAGTATGTTCAGGAAGGTAGTCCTTTCTCAGACGTTAGTGGCCAAATATACTATGGTATTTGCTAACAGCGCGCTGAATAAGGAGGATCTAACCAGGGGCTATCACATAAAGGATGATATGGTGTGGTTTCAGGGCTCCTATGGGTTCCCACTGGACCACTTCACCTGGAAATCATCCAGAACTGTTATGACGGAATCACCATTGGTCATACTGAAAAGGTAAAGACTTTGGAGTTAATTTGATGCACATACAATTGTAAGGGCTTACCTACTCAGGTGGGCAGGTATTGTAAATAGTACCTGATCTGAAATGAAATGAAACCAGATTGACAACCACTAGTGGGGTTGTTGGTGCCAGTTTAAAAGGCTGAAGGGCCCTGGACTTCCCTATTGTTGGATTTCATTGTGGAATACTGTTTCTGATGTTTATGATGCCATAATGGTAGTGGTGGATTGTTTTACAAAGTTCTCCCACTTTATTTCTCGCAGAACTATAATAACTGTAGCTGAAATGGCCTGGCTTTTTGTCTCTCATGCGTTTGCGCTTCATAGGGTCCCCTGAGAAATTATTAGTGATTGAGGACCCCAGTTTAAATCTGTCTTTTAGGAAGAGTTGTGTAAGACTCTTCAGATTCACCCTTGCCGTTTGACTGCCTATCACCCCCAATCATATGGGTAGACTGAACGAGTGAACCAGTGCTTAGAACAGTTTCTGCGGTGTCACACTGCTGCAGATCATTCAGATTGGTTTTGTAAGAAGAGTGTCTATAACTCTCCTGTGTCCAGCATGGAGGTGCTCGGTGCACATAGCCAATGCGTGGAAACTAGCCATTGGTACTAATGCTACAAGCGCCCAGAAGTGGGTGCTGGAGCAATAATTACTAAACCCAAAAAGCGCGATCAGAAAACACCCAAAAACAATGCGGTGCACAAGAAGAGGAGTGATAAATGGACCAGGTTGGAGGGGAACTGGGCGAACTAACGGTGCACTTAGGAAAAATCAGATTGTGTTCAAAATGACAATATGAACGGAGCGTGAGACCTCCTTGAAGGGGTCTGTGCACATAACCTTTTGGTAATAACATTTAATAAAGATGGGAAACGGGGGAATTTTATTTGGAAAGTCAACCAACAAGGGATGTTGGTCGAGGGAAAATGTATTTAAGCTTGTATAGGTGAATTGAGGTTATGCTGCAGTGGGCCAAGCACCGACTCACCAATAGGGCAATACTGCCATATGAACCAGTAGAATAGGCGAAACCAACTTCACTCAAATGGTCAATTGAAGTTGGAATCAACCCAAGCGCGTTATTTTGTAGATGGAACAGGTTCCAAATCCCCGTTCCTAAACTAAACAAATTGAACCATCCGCCTTTATTTGGTAGATAGTTTGTTTTAACGCTTGGCCCAACATCAGGGGTTGGGCACTTGGCACCCCACTAGGACCAACCTGGGCATATTTTGCCCATACCCAGCGCTGGTCTAGGGTCTGCTTCAGTTCTGGAAGGCCCTGTAGCTTCACCTTTTGGGCCTCCAGGCGCCCAGCCTTATCTTTTGGGTTGGTCCCCACTATGATATCATCTACACATGACATTACCCTCTCCTCCTGATGGGGCTCAACCCCCCTGTAGGGGCTTTCACAAGGGAAAAGTTCTTGTGGGCAGGGGCCAACTTCATGGTGGCAAAGGTCAGTTTGGGTTGAGATCCTGCAGCCTAGGGGAAACACTCGTGGAAGGCTTCAATCAGATCTTGGGCATGCACACAGTCACACGCTGAAACCCAACTGTTCTCTGCAGCATCAAAACCCTTCCAGGATACCAAGTACTTCAGTCTTCTTTTAATGTGGCGGGAGGCAACTATCTCTTCCACCTCCCACTCAGGTGCCCCATCCACGAGATAGGCCTCAGGAGTCTCTGGTGGGGGCCCTTGAACAATGTGAGTTAGCTCTGATGAAACACCAAGAAGATCCAAAATGAAGGGGAAAGATCTAGCTGGTATGAGGCATGGCCCACCTTTCAAACAACGCGGTAAGGTCCAATCCTCTTAGAGCCTAGCTTCTTGCATGGCTGCTTGATAGAGATGTTACAAGCATCAAGCATCATGAGATCCCCTTCCTTGTATGCAGGACCCACTCGGCACTTCCCATCAGCATTCACCTTATACACCTGCATTGCCACCTCCAAGCTTGTGGAAACCCCCTGGTGGACCTTCTTGATTGTCTTGGCAAAGTCCACCACCGCTTCAACCTTAGACCCACAGCTGGGCTCCATGTTAAAGGCAGGGTTAAAGCCATGGCTGGCAAAAAATGGGGAACAACTGATCGAGGAGTGCAAGATATTATTGTAGCTAAACTGGGCCATTGGTAGGTGAGAAGCCCAATCTAAATGGTCTGAGGCAGTGTAACACCGCAGGAACTGCTCCAAGAACTGGTTCACTCGTTCAGTCCGCCCATCTGATTGTGGGTGATAGGCAGTCAAACGGCAAGGGTGAATCTGGAGAGACTTACACAACTCTTCCCAAAAGACAGAGGCAAACTGGGGTCCCCAGTCACTGATAATCTATTGGGGAACTCCATGGAGTGCAAACAGATGCATGGCGAAAAGTCTGTCCATCTCAGCCCTGGTTATTGTAGTTATGCACGGAATGAAGTGGGCAAACTTTGTAAACTAGTCCACCACCACCATGATGGCATAGTAACCATCTGAGACAGGTAGTTCTACAATAAAGTCCACCGATAGGGAAGTCCAGGGCCCTTAAGATTTCTGGACAGGTACCAACAATCCCGCTAGAGGTTGACGATTTGGATTCATTTGGTTGCAGACTAAACATTCCTTACAGTACCGCCCCACCTGAGCAGGCAAGCCCTTCCAATTGTATGTGCGCCAGATTAACTCTAAAGTCTTTGTTTTACCGGGATGACCAATGGTAAGTCCATCATGATGGTCCCAGATAATTTCCAGGCGAAGTGGTCCAGCAGGAACCCATTGGCGCCCCTGGAACCACACCATCTCATCCTTCATGTGATAGCCCCTGGATTGATCCTCTTGATTCAACTCGCACTTAACAAGTAATGTAGTATATTCCGCTGCCAGAGGCTGAGAAAGGACTACCTTCCTGAACATACTATATTCCTCCACGTTTTCCAGAAGTGCAAGCGCTAGCCCGTTGGCCAGAGGAGAGGGTCGTTGAGGCAGAAGTTTACTTGGAGGAATTATCACCTGGGTGTTGTGAACTTCCACCTCCTTGAGATTGGGCACTATAGCAGGGTTGCAGCTCAAAGCATCCACCAAACCATTATCCTTGCCCTTGATGAACTCATATATGAATGCAAATTGGGCAATGGTCTCATGCCAATGGGTCTGCCGTAGGGTTAGGACATGAGGAGCGCGGTAGTACAGCAAGGCACGGTGGTCTGTACATACACAAAAATGGTTGGGTAGAGCTATGCAAGTGGGAATGCCAATATGTCAGCACCTCCACCACTGCTAGTAACTCCTTGTCGTATATGGCGTAATCCAACTCTGGCAAAGACATCTTCCTAGAAAAATATCCCATTAAATGCTCTATCCCATTTTGCCTACTTGTAACAAGGCGGCCACTATAGCGAAGTTGGAGGCATCAGTCAACACAATGAACACCTTTGTTGGGTCAACATGTCGAAGAAAAGTCGTGGACAACAGGGTGCACTTCACCGCTTGGAAAGCATTTTCCAAAATGGAAGACCACTGAATCACCTTGGCACAGCTAGCCTTGTATAGGGGAGCCGTCACCTCAGACAGATTGGGTGTGAACTTCTTGAGGAACGTGCATGTCCCCAAAAAGCTCCTTAATTCCTTAACCAATTTGGGGTAGGCCACTCATGAATTGCCTTCTCCTTGTCTGGAGTTATCATGTGTCCCTGGTCAAACATGACGTAGCCCAGAAACGTGATCTGGGACTTGAAGAACTTGCAATTTAAAATTTTATAATGTAAGGCTGGCTGCCTTTAACTGCTCCACCACTTGCCAAAGGTGAATTGCATGGGACTCCTGATCAGGGGAAAATACCAGGATATCATCCATGTAGGAGACCGCACATACCCCTAACAGGTCCCCCAACGCTGCATCAATGCGGCGTTGAAAGATAGCAGGGGCATTCTTAAGCCCAAAGGTCATGACCCAAAACTGGAAGATCCCTTTTCTTGTAAAGAATACGGTCCACCACTCTTGTCCCTTTTTAATCTGGATCTTATTGAACTCATTGAGGCAATCCAGCTTGGAGAAGACCTTCGCCTTCTCCACATAGCGTGCAATATGTGAATCCAAAGGGATGGGATGGAGGTCTGGTACAGTAACGTTATTGAGGTTACCATAGTCTACGCAGGGGCATAAAGTACCATCAGACTTTATCACAAAGAGTAGGGGGAGCATACAGAGGAGGTACGCTGAAAATTCGCACCTTTGGCCAACTTTTCCTTCACCCACACATCCAATGCCTCTTCCTCCCAGACATTTAATGGTTAAATGGGGGAAGATATATGCACCATATCCACCGTGAGCTTGAAGTCACAATTGAACTCAGAGTGCTCAGGGAGTGCGTTGGTGGATGCTGCATTAAAGAGGATTCCAAACCCTCCAAACATGAAGGTAAGGAAAATCCCATGGAGGGGATCTTCAGCAAAGGTGCAAGATAAGGGGTGGGAACATTGGGCCAATGAGGTAATAGGCCCTGGACATTATCCTCTGACAAGGGAACAAGCAACCGGTGACCATTTATCAAAGACAAGGATAGCGTGTTTTCTTTTAAATTAGTGCAGACGTCAAACTTTCTCCACCACTCAACCCCCAAAATAATGGGGAACAAGAGATGCTTGATAGCTTGGAAATGGTCAGACAGAAGATAGGCGCCCACCTGGTAGTCCACCAACCCTATGACATTCAACGTAGAGATACCTTAAAAAAGCTCCTCCACTAAGCCATACCACCTGGTGAGTAACTCAACTCAAGGTAGTCAGCCAGATCTTGATCAATAAAATTATCTGTGGCACCGGTATCCACTAAAATAGTTGTGCTGAACTTTCCAAGAGAGGATGTAAGGGTAGCAGTCAAGAGGAAGTAGCTAGTGTGGTATATACCCAAAGCAGAAAACGTCCCTACTTCACCTAAATCTTCTTCTGGCTTGAGCAAACCTTAAGGGTAGGTTTGGGAATCAAAGAAGGGGGAGGGATAGTTGGCCACTCTTACTACTGAGGCTACATACCCCTCCATGCCTTCTGCATGGGCATAAACGTTTTCATATTGTAAGCGCAGTTCTTTTTCAACTTCCTGAGTGCTGCAAATCATGGAAGAGGTCAAAAGAGGATTTTCTGGTGTGATTCCATACACAGGAATGGGTTCCAGGTCTGAACCATGAGAGGGCTAATATGGTTCAGAGATATATCTAAGGTTTTCGTTATAAAACACATTTTTTGATGCGAATGACCCTGTCTCTTGATCCACAATGGCATGCCTGACGTTATACATGGCCAACACCCCCAGGCCAATCTGCACCAATTTTG
Source organism: Massospora cicadina (assembly GCA_022478985.1). NCBI lineage: Eukaryota > Fungi > Entomophthoromycota > Entomophthoromycetes > Entomophthorales > Entomophthoraceae > Massospora > Massospora cicadina. The sequence continues at coordinate 48,526 of JAKSZP010010736.1, read as the reverse complement.
ACAGCATTGGCTGAATGCGCGGGTGAAAGGAAACTCATTTATTTAAATCAACATTGAGAAATTTGGTGAAAAGTTGGGGAATCACGACCTTTGGACCTCAAAGCATCTGAATCTACCAGATAAAAACACAAAGGGTGAATACTTTCCAATTGGAGGCAACCATAATAACACTGAGTTGCTCCAACCTTCAGAAAAAGAGAAAACAGTGGTGCAGCTAATGACAGCTGGAGCCCACAGCCAATGGCCACTGTTTTCACTTTGAAAAAGTTCCACATGTAAAAAGTTTTTGCACATAAGAAAAGTGGTTGGTCAACTAATGTAAGGAGAGAGTCTATAACTCTCCTGTTCCCAGCATGGTAGTGCACGGTGCACAAGGCCCACATCAGAAAACTAGCTGTTAGTGCCAAAGTCATTAGATCCCAGCCAAGGGTGCTGGAGCAATAACAGCTTAGGCATAGAAAAGCGAGATTTATGATAAAAAAACCCCATTAGAAGTGGTGTGGTGCACATATTGAAAAGGGTTAAGTGACCCAGGTTGGAGGGAACCTGGGCAAACAATCAGTGCATGAGTTGAGAGCTGCAAGGTCCTTTCAATGGCAAGAGTAATGGAGCGCGAGACCTCCTTGAAGAGGTTTGTGCATAGGAACAATTAGAATATCATAAAATTGTAAAATAATGTAAATGGGAAAAGGTTTATTTGTGAAGTTGACCAACAAGGAATGTTGGTCAGGGAAAGCGTATTTAAGCTTGGATGGGGGAATTGGGGTTATGCTGTAGTGGGCCCAAGCACTGACTCACCAATAGGGCAATACTGCCATCTGAATTAGTAGAATAGGCCAAAAACAACCTCACTTGAGTGATTGATTGAAGTTGGATTTGACCCAAGCGCGTTATTTTGTAGATGGAATGGGTTTTGAATCCCCATTCCTCAACTAAAAAAATCAAACCATCCGCCTTTATTTGGTAGATAGTTCTTTTTAATGCTTGGCCTAACGTCAGGGGCTGGGCACTTGGCACCCCACTAGATCCAACCTGAGCATATTTTGCCCGTACCCAGCGCTGGTTTAGGGTGTGCTTCAGGTCGGGAGGCCCTGTAGCTTCACCTTTTGGGCCTCCAGGCGCCCAGCCTTATCTTTGGGGTTGGTCCCCACTATGATGTCATCTACACATGACAGCCATTTCTATAGTATTGGGGATTATCCTCAATAATAAGGTATATTCTGATATACTGGAAATTGATGCTGAGGATAAATCAAATAGTTTAATTTAATTGTTAGGTTGTTTTAGCTATTTAGTGCCGGTGATGGTCAATTTATGGTTGCTGTCAAGCAATGTCAAGAGTTTCCTATATTTTTGTATTAATATGTTCTTGCAAGTTTATCTTATAATACTTAATAGGCAGGCATATGTTTCCAGAGTAAACGCCTTATTATAAAATAGCTTATTTATATTTAATAAAAGTACCTTTTATATGCCTACTTTTTATTATCTTAAGTTGACTTTGATGAGTGGTAGTAAGAGGTAGGATTTAAACCCCCAAAGATAGATGCTGGGTGAGTGCATCTAGATCTTTTTTGCATCTATCTTCTTCTTGTTAAACTCATGAGACCCCTGAAACTAAAAGATATAACTTGGAGATCTAGGAATTGTTCAGCACTACCACTCCTCATCTTGAGCCACTTGGAACCCCCACGCTGATTCATTGACTGACTACTAAACAATGAAAGACAGGATTGAGCACATAGGTAGAGATCAACTGGGTTAGAGCCAGTCTACCCTGAGGATAGGGTATAGGGGCCAATATACTGATGTCAGTACTCCTACTTTAAAGTTTTTGGTATGTTGGTTGGGAGTTGCTGTTGCAAACTAGTAGCAAAATGTTATTGATGACAGCAAAAGAGCAAAGGTCAATGGTTATCATACCGTTAGCCTGGCACATATGTAGTGTACCCAGTGTAGTAGGTTGCAAATTTCACATTAACTCCTGTGCCTCAAACCATATGGAATAGCTCTGAGGCTGGTTTAGCTGCCAATCCATGATAGAGAGATATCTTGCTTCAGAAGCTATTTCCAGCTGAACATTAATTCTAAGTGCTCCCCAACTTCAGAGTGTATCTAATCAGATCAAATACTAATAGTTTGAATTTCTTTTTTTCTTCTCTTTATCTTTTTTTAGCACTAGTGGTGCCCAACCCAAAAGGGGGAGCTGTCACACATCTTTATTTGCAAATGGGTCAAATAAAGGGATCATTAGAAATAAAAAAATCCTAATATAGCACCTAAGCTAATATTCTAGGAAGCCATATAATAAGGTGAGGAAGCTTTGGTGAAACTTTTGTCTGGTGCCCACTTTAGCCGGCAGACCATGGTGGACAACATTGGGGTAGAAGCATCAGCAACCTGTGGTATAAGGAGGCATACATGAGGGTTTTCTTCATTAATGAGGCCAGCAGTATCCATCACCTCAGCATATTGAGCAAATTGATGCTCATCAAAAGTGATGAGAGCTGGCATATAAGTGAAAGACTTGATGTTCCAGTGGGTTTTGGGATAATTGGGGTCAAAAGAGAAGTTTTTGCCACATTGATGCAGGCACAGCTTGCACTGAAAGCAAGCTCCTCAATTTTATACTTTGCATCTTCTCAAAATCATGAGGAAAATTGGGGATAGAAATACCCTCAACCAAGGGTTCCGTTGCCCCATAAAGATGTTGGCAAAGTAGGGTGTTGGAAGGGAAAGCTGCAGCCTCAACTGCAATTTATGTATATTTTTATAATTTGAAAAACCTGGCTTTCTATGAAAACTAAGAGCAAAAATTGGGAGGTTTAATAAAAACTCCTTTAAAGTAAAATCTGGCTGATATTATAAGGCTGATCCATCTCATCAATCCATTTGAGTGCTTCAAATAAATTTAAATTGGCTAATGCCAGGCCAGCCACTGGAGCTGGTGCAGTGGCAGATCCTGATTGACTGTAAGCATTTGACTACAGCAGCTCAGCTGAAACTGTCTCAGCTATTGGCTCAGGATTTTATAAATACAATGAATTTTTAAAAAATTTTAAACTTTGATTAGCTGCTGCTTTGGAAGCAGTGCCAGAAATAGCCAAGGTTGGGATATGAGGATTGCACCCCACTCAAAAAATTTGGGGAGGCAGCAGCTGGTTTGACACCAGAAGGAGGAGCAGCAGAAGCAGTGGAGTCAAAAGCCGCAGGGCACTTGCGCTTTGGATGATCCAATTCAAAGTACAAGGGGCACATGGCATAGCTATTTTTGACATGCATCCAAAAAGGGTGATTAGGTGCAGATCTGATCACTGTGAATGGGAGAATTATGAGGTGGGTGTCACAATAGAAAGAGCAGATTGTTGCAAAGGTATGATGCCCTGTCAACTGACCTACCCCATTGGGAACCACAAACTGCAAGATGGGGTCTGTGCCATAAATGGCCAAACCCTCTGTCAGTTCATGGTGAAGGTTTTTGTGGGAGAGAAATGATGGCAAACTGGTAAACTGGACCACCAAAGTAGCCTCATCCTGGAGCCACATGCAAACAGAAGAAATATGAATTTTTGTAGATTATTGGCAGCTTAGATGCTGCTGCTGCATCAGCTTTTAAATGGAAGCTAAGATCAAACTACCCCTTAAAGGGGCAGAAGTCAATATAGCCTGTGGGTTTAAAAACTGCTATAGCTATCTCAATGATGGCCATGCTAATATATGGGAAAAGATTCTCATATTTGACTTGGAGGCTAAAATGCAAATTGCTCTGTGGGAGCACCAAAGGGCTCTGGAGCACTGCCTGGGAGCTTGTGAGGTGGTGGGCCAAGTCCTGAGGGGGGACATAATACCCAGTAGCATTGGGAGGGCTAGCAGAGCTAGGCTAAGCTCACTTTGGTGGTGGCCAAAAAACACCAGATGGAAGTGCACCACCACCCCAAGCTGGGGCAGCAGGCATTGATTGCATTGATATTGGTAAGCTTTGGCTTGTTTGAGCAGTTGTTTTTTGTACCTTTTTAAATCTAAATTTGGCTTCAATTTAGGTATCAAAGTGAAAGAAAGATCATAAATCTTTACTTTTTATAATTATTATAAATAAATAAAGGCTATTGCAAAACTAGAACAGATTATTTTTATCTGTTTATTCTCAAATTGGTAAAAGCACTAATAATTTTTTGACTTTTAAATTTTGGATGTTTCTTCAGCTTGAATATATCATCCTTAGCTTCTATACACTCATTAATCTCTAGTTATTTTCACCTTCATAGAACCTGGAAGCTTTGGGGTTTGAGTATCTGGGTTTATAGCATCCTAGCGCTGACAGCTTCTAACCTGTGGCATTTCAAAAACAAATTATCTCACACACTCTGCTCAGTCACTTTGTAGGCTTAAATCTTGTCACCTTTGCATCATTTTTACTCTCCTCATCTTGCATATGCTTCTTGAGAATTGTCCTGGCACCTCTTTTGGTTAATTTTTTTACGCGGATCTTGCTTCGGCCAATTCATTACTTCTGGATTAGCTAATCCCATTTAACCATGACATTACTTACCTTACTTGTGATTTCCATGAAATTTCCAGCTCCGTAACAAAATTTCATTATAATTATTAAATTTTATTCGAGGTGGGCCGACCTGGGGATGATACCGCACCGATTAGGGAAGTGAAAATGGGAAAGGAGGATAAAACCCGGAAAACCTCCATGCGCGGCGTATTATAGGCCAGGAACTCCATGGACCGCCTTTGCTATTCGCTGTCTCGGTTCGGGGCATTGGTGCGCAAAACCAACACAGTCAAAATCGCCCCCTACCCAAAGTCCATTACCGGGATCGAACTCGGGAGGCAATGGTAGAGGGTCCATACTCTACCACTGAGGTATCCTCCCTTACAAAATTTCATTATAAAAATTAGGTGTTTGAGATTTTTAGTGTATGCCTTCAAGCAATTACTAAGATAATTAATCGATGGCCTAAAGAAATCAAGGAAGAGACTAAAAATTCTTTTTATTTTATATAAAGCAATTAACTACTGAACTCGATATCATAGAAGGGTTGAGGACTAAAAGTTCAATTCATAATGTTAGGCAATAATATTTTAGAGCTGAAAGGATAAGCGTTAGCTGGTGTAGGTTAAGAAGCTTGAATATTTTTATTTAACCGAGGTAAGCCGAAGCTTGAATATTTTAATATTAAAGCTTAGATAGCTATAGGGATTCATTACTTCAGTTTTAGTTAGCTGAGATATCCTAATTAATAATGCAAGTTTTCAACTTTATAGAATTTATTTACTAAAATTTCAAAAAAACCTGATAATCTTAACATAGTTGTAATTCTATTTTGACTACCTTAAGTTAATGATTTTTTTATTGTCAGTATTAACACCGAGCTCGTGTAGTTGAAAGATTACCTGCTTAATTTATAAAAATCATAAGTGTATAATTATCTGGTCCTCCTGCCCAAATAAAAGTTTTGTACTTCTAATAGATTTAAAGAATTTTAGTTTATTATAAAAAAAGAAAAAAGAAATCAAGTCAGGTCAACCTTGGTACAAATATAATACAGATTTTTTAAAGCCAGTACAGGTTTCGAACAACTGTTGAACAAAACCTGCGCTAGAGTGGAAACAGGATTTACTCTGCCAGGCTAACCAACATTTTTAGTTTATTACTAGCCGATTTATCCGTGCTTCGCTACAATATCTATAAAATTTCAGATTTTCAATGTATTATTTTAGATTTTATATTATAGGTTACAACTAACCACTCAGCCAAACCCATTGACTTATCGATTTAACCATATTTCACCAGCCACTCAGCTAAAACCAATTTCCCTATCGAATCAACCAAAATCCACCAACACTCAGCCATAGTTAAACAACTGAAACTATTAAATCAACCAAAATAAAATGGGTTACCTGGCGCTGCTCAGGTTTAATAAACAAACGATTCAGAATGATCACATTAGATTTTATATCATGTTGCTAGCCCATTTTACCCAGCTTTGTTCTTGGGTACAATTAACAGATATTATTTATAATAGTTTATACATTAATAGATGGCCATCGATAAATTTGAGTAATCTGACCTATCGAATCAGCCACAAACTAACTATTCGCCCAAACCCAATTGGATCTATTGAATCACCTAAAACCACCAACCACTCAGCTAGAACTTATTGAACCTATCGAATTAACTAAACCATCAACCACTTACCTGAAACTATTGAGCCCATCAAATCAACCAAAAACCACCAACCGCTTGGCAAAACCATTAAACTCAAATCAACTGAATATCAAACTGCTCAGCCGTAACTATATACCAATTTTCATTAAAAACATATAGAATTTTCACTTCTTAAATATAAAATTTTTTATTTAATTATTAAAATTAAAAAAACTGACTTCAAGGTGTGCACAGACCCCCTCCCATCCACATATATCCAAATTTTCAAAAATCTACATGCTCTAGTTTTGGCTGGGCATTGTGCACACACATACACACTTGCTTTTATTATTATAGAAGTAGCATAGCTAAAATTTTTTTTGGCAAAAAGAACCTCTTTAAAAAAGCCCTAAAAAGTATGAAATAATTGAGAAATTATGCCTCCTCAATAAAACCCTTTTTAAAGTCAGCGCCATCTTCCAACCTGACTTATAAAATTTTGCTCACAAATACAAATTACAATTTGTCTGGATTGGGTCCAAATGTAAACTATAAGAAACTTAGAATATACAGTGCTGAGTATATATATTATAAATGCCTATTATAAGTCAGTTAAAATATGGCGCCAACTTCAAAAAGGGTTTTATTGAGGAGGCATAATTTCTTGATTATTTCATATTTTTTAGAGCTTTTTTAAAGGAGGTTCTTTTTTCTCAAATTTTTTTTCGAGAAGGTTCTTTTTTCCCAAAAAAACCTTTACCCCCAGTTCTTTTCTCCAAAAAAATTAGTGTATTTTTAAAAGTGGCTCTTTTTCCTACTTTTATTAAATATTACTATCTCTATATATCCTTTTTGACCCCTTGCTATTTCTCTATAAAATTAAAACTCATTGTATATATATTTATATATAGTATCTTATAAACAAATATACTAATACTTTATTTTATTAAATTTAGATGATTTTATTGGTCAACGTATGCTGAATTTACTGATCGCCATATACAGTGATTCATTTTATTAGATTTGGTTGCTTTTATTAGTCAATCTATGGTAAATTTATTGATCGCTATCTAAAATTATTCTTTTTTATTAAATTTAGATGAGTTTATTGGTCAAATTATACAAAAATGACAGCCATCTATAATGATTTAAGCTTGTCCCGATATGAGCTCATGCAGACTGAATTTTGAATATACCCCCAGCCATAGGGCATATCAAAAATGCTTCAAAGCTATCGCTTCACCGATGCCGGAATTAAGTTTATCCAGAGTTGTATTATTCCCACAAGTATCTATCGCTTCCGAGCCCATTTTTTTACTTACTAAATTAATGGGCAGAAATTTGGTCAATACTTAAAAAAGTAAAATGGGACCTAAGTTGGAGCATCCTCTATTTTTGAAGAAGAAGATACTCCAAATTGGTCCTGTATTTCCAGAGTTATGCGTGAACAAACAGAAAAAAAGAAAAAACATATATACATACAGGTCGAATTGATAACCTTTTTCAAAATCGGTTAAAAAGCTATTTGACAATCATAACAATTCTACTCTTCAGCACTAAATTGGGCTGACTTGGTTTTCAATCTTTTGATAACACTAGAGTTGAATTCTCATTTTCTCTTTTCTGTGCCTCTTAGCTGCTAGCGCCAGAGAACACAAGCACTTGAAATTAATTTATGGATTAAATGGATCAGTTTCACAGGCTAATCAACTCGCCTAGGTTTTATTTGAGATCGATATTAAAAAGATTGTGACAAGTATAATCAGATCAAGTGGTTTACTAGGTCATGAAAGTTCCTATTAGCGATGGTTTGAAACAACTTTTTCTGCTTAGAGTTCATTTTCAAATTTACTATGGCTTTATACAAACCATATATTATCACCATAACAACTCTGTTTTGATATGACCAGTTTTAGCTACGAATATGCTGTTACATAAGGGTGAGTCATTAGCAGTATTCTAAACCTACTTGTTTCTTGGTAGTTGGTTTAAACTAGCCAAATTTAAACAGCTAGAATATCTTTTATATGCATTATAAGGCAAAGCTTAATCTTCGTCAACTGAGCACTGTTGTGTGGATAGAGAAATTACCATTCATGACATGAGATGCATTTAGTGCCAAAGTTGTCAGGTATTTCTGTGGGTTAGCTACCCTCGTGAGTCACCTGAATGGATGGTGGCTTAGGTTTGAAGCTCTCTATATAATAAAATTGGATAAATTAAAATTCAATACTAAAATAAGAGTTTGAAAAAAGTAATTAGAAAATGGATCAACGGATCAAACAAGATTGGCGGATCAGCGAATATCCTTGTCTCTTATTTCAATTAGTATAATTTACTAAACATCCTTGTCATTTTATATTGATTACTTAGACGTTATAACTATATAGTACGCAATTGCCTCCACTCATGGATATTGTATAAATCGAAAGTAAATATATCCTTAGCTTTTCAGTACATTTCGAACATATTGAAGTAGCTAAAATGATCTGTATAAAAGCTAGATGTTTTAATTTACCTTTAAACTCCTAATAACTAATTTACAATGCAAAAACTTTATTTCTAATTTAATGGATGCTCAAAGTTTTTGAATTTTTTGCCACTTTATCCATTGAGGATACTTTTATTCAAAAAGTATGTTTGTATGTATCAATTAACTTGATTTGGCCGAAGGTCTTTAGTTAACAAGGTTAGGTTTGGAATCTACACACTGATTATGGATCATGCAGGCTCACCATACTATAAAAATAGACTGATGTTATATTTTAATTTATTCCTAATGGGTGATTATTTTTTTAACTACACTACAATAGAATTTCAGGTTACAAACTTGATAAGCCTAGTCTGTGCATCTCTGGTTTTCTTTTACATCATATGGCTAAGTAAGTCGTATCTTTAACTAAGCTAATACCAGGAATTACAAAGCCTATATTTGTTAGTCGCGTAACTCTCAAGATTCAGATGGCAATCGCTTTTGTGGATATCCTTCGACACCTGAATAATATTTTCAATTATGTTGAAAACCATTCTGCATGCGCATTTTTAGGATTTTTCCTCTGCTTTCTTTTTCATATCAACACTTATCTCAATTTTGCAATTGCGTTGAACCTTCATAAGACATATTTACATGAAACTATTCCAAGCGATAGGTTTACATACTCATTATATATCCTTCCCTATATAGCTGCTCTAATTGTTGACTTGATTCCTTTTGGTAAGAAATTAACCTACTAACTAATTTTTATAGCATATGATGCTTATGGTGCTGGACTTACTTCATTTTGTTTTTTCAAGGCAAAAGGACTTTCTATGAGGCTATGAAGGTGCTAGTTTTCTATGTCACCAACTACCCTTTTATAATATATTGCCTCTATGTACCATTGGCTATTATGTTGAAACAATATCGTACTGAGCCAGATTCAGTTCCTACTGACCCCGAGTCTCAGCTTCTCATTGGTGCACAGGATCCTCTCTCACGGACCCTTGTGCTTAGAGTGTATGTGTATTATGAATTATTCTAACTTAATAGTTCACTCTATCCTTTGGCTTGTTTCTTGTGCCATACTGGGTCTATTGCCTTTGATATCTATGTCTCAATATATAAAGAAGCAACCAACTTTTTAGGATCTTGGTGCTTTTTGGGGCTGAGTATCAATGGGGCAGTTAATATGCTTTGTTTCTTGATTGATCCTTTTATACTTGAGTCGTTTAATCCTCCAAACCTTACCTTGATTGATGATCCTGAAGGATTATCTGATAATGAAGAAGATAGTGAGTCCCATAATATCATCAATGAAGATTCAGATGAAAATTTAACCAAAGAACACAATGAGCAAGGATGTAAACCTAAATCTTCTGACTCAAGCAATCCACGCTCTGAACATAATATGCAGGGATGTATACCTATTCCTTCTAGTTCAAATAATCCTCGGTCAGATTGTTATATTGAACGTGATAGATTAGAACGGATGGATCCACATTCTAGGTACTATACAGCCCCAATAGCAGTTCCTCATTCAAGTAGTTTGGAAGAATGGAAGAAGAAAGGATGGCATACTTCAGACATGCATTTGCATCCCAAATTCCTATTTAAAAATTAATAAAAACATACTTTAATTTACTAGTTATATAATTAAGATTAAATCATAATATTTTTAAAGTAATTCTGGATAGATTTATTATATCGTAGTTATAGGCAATATTGGGTGTTCATTGAATAGCCATTGCATTTCTTTACTAACAGTGATGTTTTAGTAAAATTTATTTATTATAGTAACCAAGAAGATTTGAGTTTGATTTAAATGTGCCTTAATTAAGTTATAGTAGATGGAACACCAGCTTATTTTTATATCACAGTTTATGATATAGTTATGCTTTAATTATTATTGTAGTTGTAGCAAAGGTATTACTTCAAACTCTATATATAATCATGATATGATCTCTAACAAAATTATGATATAAAGCATAGTATCAATTTGAGTAATTACATCTTTAAACTAGTATATGATTAAATTTATTATAGCACATAGCCAAAGAGCCTTATTTAAAATGTTGATAAAAACATAAACTTGTTTCAAATTTTTACCTTAGATCAAACAGAATAAATCAATAGATCATTATCCTTTTCATTACAGATTAGTTAGACTAATAATTAATTATAAAAGAAAATATTTTATCTATGAGCACTCAAAATAAATGAGGAAAAAAAACTCTATAATATGAAATGTATTTGAGTTAATAAAACCAGAAGATGGAAACTAACAATTGCACTTTTGTAGGTAGAAATTCTTAGATTGTCTTCCTATTAATTTGGTATTGCTAATTCAAACTATTTCATAAGTTTCAAGCCCAACTGCCTATAAGAGTCAAGGGCAGAATTAAACCCATAACCTTGTGGTTGGAGAAGGATCAATTGCTAATGGGACCACATATATCTATGCATGTATAAATGCAAAAACTGAAATCCTTTATTATGAAAATAAAGTGGATGAGAAATAACCATCTAGTACTAAAAAAAGTGGATGAGAAATACTATTTATCCATATTATAAAACTATAAATTATTTCAGATATATTCCAAAAATAATCTGAGTAGTTGTATGTATCATAATACCTCATATAGCTCTATCTTCAAAATATTAAAGACATAGTTTAGGTTAATAAAAGTGATTTTCCTACTTAATTTATTTACCTGAGGTAAGCCGACCAGGGAACAGACATTACCAGACTAAAAAGTAAAAGTAACGTAACTACTTGTTTCAAACAAAACACCCAAATGAGTGATTGAATGAAATGCACTAAACAAAAACAACTAACCAGGTGGGCAGTAAAGACCACTTATCCCTCCATGGCAGAAGGAGAGGGGGTTGGGGGCTCATCTTTGGCATCAGCTATCTCTTTCTAGAGTAGGGTTCATGCCAAGGCAGATAGCAAGGTCGTCAGGGTATCAGCAGTATGTGGTTCAATATCTCTGATAATTGGTACTTCCGAGTAATTGCTAACCATAAAGATGGCAGTAATATATTTGGCTAAAGCTTTTTTTGGCTTTAATGTGAGCATCTAGAAATTTAACAAATGTTGCAATGTTGGTTCAGGTGATCTTAGCCTTCAGATTCCGTGCTACAGTTACCATGTTCTGGATAGCATCAATGACATTTTTGTGAAGTTGTTTCACATTAATCTTACTTTTTGGAGTAAAGTTTTTAGGGGTAACAGGAGGTGGAATTCCTCCTGAAAGTGCTGTCACTGATTTTTTGGCAGCTTTGCAGAGGGGATGGCAATCTGGTGTGGCAGCTGCTTCTACTGCAAGCTGGTAATCACTATGAAATGGTTTAGCATTTGGCTTTGGAGTATATAAATGAGGGGGAAATTCTGCATCCCATTTTGCATTACAGAACTAGTCAACTTGCAGTAATAGTTCTTCAATGATATTACCTGATTCATCAATTTAATCCAAAAACTCCCATGGATTCTGGCATAATTGAATTGGGGAATTGGCATATGGTTGAGGACTGGTTGATTTGTTGGAGGTTGCATAAATCAAACTGGGGTTCAATCCTGCACTTGATTGGAAGAATCATGTGTAGCACTGGGGCAAGGTGGAGGCTAATTGGTGGCTGCAGGTGCAGCTGCAGCAACAGGCTTTGGAGGAGGGGGAGGTAGGATTGTACCCCATGCCAGAATTGGCATAGGGTGGGTGGCGGATTGGTGGCCATCTAATGAACTATCAGCGCCATTGAAAGCTGCTAGATATGGAAACTTGAATTTCAAGTGGTCTAACTTGAAACAGGACAGACAAATTGTTCATCCACCCTTGTTGCAGGCCCAGAATGGATGGTTGGGGGAAGAGGGAATAGCAGTGTGAGGGGGAATTGATGGGGCAATTTTTTCATTTTGGGGCTGATTGTGGCATACACCTAAGGCTCAGTGAGGCGTGTGGCCCCATTGGGACCACAAATTGCAAGATGGGGTTGGAGCCATAGGCTGCCAAACATTTCATCAGCTCCTAGTAGAGCACCTCAGGGGGAAGGTGGGTAGGCAAATCAGCAAACTGAACCACCAAAGTGGTGTCCTATGAGAGCTGGGTTGAGTTGTTGGGAGAGGAGTATTCTGGAAGACCAGGGGCACCGTTGCTGCAGTGGCAGCATCAGCTTCACAGATGAAGCCAAGATTGAAATACCCCTTATAGAGGTGGAAGTTAATAAAACAGGTGAGATGCATCACCGCCCAAGCCATTTCAATAATGGCTTGGTTGTTGTATGGAAAAAGTTTCCCATTTTTGACCCTAAGGTCAAATCACATGTTGCTCTGGAGGAGCACCTGGGGGCAATGGGGCACAGCTTGGGTTTGAGTGAGGTGGGCATTGAGATCCTTGGGAGGAACAAATTGTCACAGAGGTTTGGTGTGACTGGGCAAGCCAGTCTGAGTGCGTTTTCCTGTCAGATGGAAAATGGCAGGGAGGGTTTTGCCACTGCCCCACACTGGGCATCCAGCGGGGAATCCAATGACATCAGAGTGAAACTACAGCAGGCAATTAAGTTTTACTTTTATAAACTATATAGATTTGCTAGAAATTTACAATGTGCGGAAAGAAACATTTGAAATTGTGATTTTTCTACTTATCTCCTCCCAAAAATAAATTGCATAGGCTTGGGTTGGGACCATCTAGTACTAAAAAAATAAATTGCATAGGATTATTAAACACTGACTCAAGTTTTTTTTTACTTTTCAGATAAGTGCTTTTTTGCAATTTGTTAATTGTTTTAAGACAGGTGCTACTAATTTCTAATCTCAAATCTGAAAAGATAAATTTAGTTTGTGCAAAATATCCTGTTTGTATCTGTCTAAAGAATATAGGTTGCTTTCTATCCCTGTTTATTAAGCCCAAACTTTTTCTCTAAACTTCTCACATTTTGCAGTGCTATATATAGATCTTCATAATTTAAGATCAGCTGGCAATCCAGCCACATTGTTAATCACTTTGGTAGAGCTCACTTTAGAACCTTCCTCATGAATAGTGAAGTTTTATCTATCTTTATTGGTAACAACTTCAGCATTTCTAATACTTTAGACAAGAATTATATTTATTAATAATCTGTATCTTCTATATATCTGACCTCAGAATCACAATTATTTCTAGTGCCATATTTCTTTTTAATTACATACCTCAAGTCCTACCATTACTTAATTTTCTGCCACTCATCTTGCACAGACCCTTGCATCCTTTTAACTATGCTACAAGGCCCTGCTCATGCTCCTTATATTTTAAGGCTTGACTACAAACTGTTCTCCTATTCCAGTCCTATTTTGTTTATAGTGCTTTGTTTAAATCATTATTGTCTATAAAAATTTAAATTAGTACTGTTAAGCATCTTTTGATAATTGATTAGTAGTTTGAAAAAAGCTAATAAGTATATAAAATCACTTTTAAAAAGGTGTTTATTGAGTATAAACTTTTATTTTACCCACTGGGCCATTGATCACTAACTATATAGTATAGTTAAATATAATTTATGCTCAATAGCAAATTATATAAATAGGGCATAAAGATACCAAAGTTGATGTAAATAAAGAATTATCTTTACTAATAGAGTATCTATGTGATTTACATTAATATAACTAAGGCTTGACTAGATGGCTATATAAACAACCTAGTTGCAACAAATAATTTAGCATCTTAGCACTTTAAGGTTATCAAATATAAATTTATTGTGGGGAAGGCTGACCATGGGACGGACACTTCCGAATATGACTCAGATGAGACAAAACTTAGTACCAGGGGAGGCACCCCAGAGAAGAGAGAGAGAGAGAGAGAGAGAGAGAGAGAGAGAGAGAGAGAGAGCGATGCTATCTCTTGTTGCCAGCAGGAACGCCACTTATGGGAAGGGGGAGGGAACGTGTGTAGGGGACGTAGCCACTATTGAGCACGTGTGGAGGAAGGGGTCTGGTTTTGATGAACCAGACTGGGAACCAGAAGGAGACCAGCTGTTGGCGACGCAGTGGGAGATATCCAAACATCCACGCTTGAAAGTGATCCACCAAATGAGACCAGAATCTGTGGACAGCTTCAGGGAGGGTGGGGATGGATCCAGCGATGGCATCCAAGACAATCGTGTGGATAGTCCACATGGCGATTGTAACCACCAGAGCACGGAGGGAGGGTGGGAGGGGGGAGGCCATTGATGAAGCAAACATATCTCTTGACAGACTGAAGGGATGTGTTTGATCCTGGCCTAGCAGACGTTGGACTTCGCGCCATATTACTTTAGAGGTGGGGCACTTCTCCAGGCGGTGAAACAGCGTTCCATACTGGCCACATACGACACAGGATGAGTGTAAAGCATTAGAGCGCTCAGCTGTAAGATACACCGCCTCAGGCAGCGCCACACATGGGAGCGGACTTGAGGCTGCAACAGAGGATGGTGTGCATATTTCCAGATAGTCTTTTGGGTCTCAATGGAATAAGGGATGTCCATCATGTCCAGGTAGTCCACCCTGGATAGGACTTGGGGTCAAATGGGGATCACGCCATCATGGATGGGTAGCCCCTGTACCTCTTGTGTGAACTGAGGAGAGGGGCGGCCTCTTGAGGTTGTATGTCCACTAATATGAATTCTCCACTCTGCACTTTGCATGGAGAGTAGGATTCGTTTGCTAGTGGGTTTTGGTCCCGTGAGGACCTGTGGCTGATGTGTGTGATGCGAGGTATTTCATCAGGGAGTGGGGGTTTGATGGATTGTTGAGGCCCAAGGCTCAGTGGAAGTTGGAGTGGGCCGCCCGGGACCAGTGTTGGGATGGGAGTGTAGGAGCAGTGATGGCCGCAATCCAGGTGCCCATGATCTTGGCGGCATGGGCTTTGAAGTCAAGTAGGCCCATGCCACCATGATGATGAGGGCCAAACATGACCTCTAGCCATACTGATGGAGGGCGGCCTGACCAAAGCCAACCTTGTAGCAAAGCATACAGGTATTTGAAGAAGCTTGGGGAGAAGGGGATGGCGTGGGCTCTGAACCATACTTTGGATAGGAGCATAGAGTTGGCAAGAACAATCCTGCCAGTGAGGGTAGTAGGGTGGGCTCTGAGAGAGGCGATTCGCTTTGTCACGTTGTCCAGTATACTTGGCACTCCATTACTGCTGACGCGTATCCACCTGCCTCCAACCACACGCCCAGAAAGCGAACTGGTCCTATGGTAGGTCGTGGCACAAAGGGCACCAGTGGAGCGGTGTGTTTTGAGTTAGTAAGGCGTGGATGTGGGCGAGCAGATGGGCCAGGTTGGGAACTACTTGCTGGGGCCCAGCAGTTCTGAAACTGACCAAGGAGGATGATTTCAGTTTTTTTTTTTTTTTTTTTTTTTTTGAGGTGTTCAGTGCCGCGTTGCTTACCCGGGAATATTCCTGGATGAGGGCTTCAAGCGCGCGTGCATCTTTGTTATTAGACACCCCCACCACACAATCATCTGCAAATGCCATCATCTTGACTGGGGTTTGGCCTGGCACATGGACCCCAGTGAGTTGGGCATTCACATTTTGCAGTAGTGGGTCAAGGCTGAAGTTGTATAAGAGTGGGCTGAGGGGGTCCCCTTGTCGCAGGCCCCTTTGAGGATGGACTACTTCCATTAGGAAACCTGGGCCGCGCACTGCCATTGTTGCAGATTTCGTGAGCAGCATCACCCAGTTAATGAAGCGGGGAGGTAGGCGGAATTGTTGGAGGCAGGCCCTAAGGTATTCCCAGTTTACTCTATCATAGGCCTTTTGTTGGTCCAAGAATACAAGTGCCCCAGAGGCTGTGGACTGACACACATTAGCCACAGAGTGCACATTATCCCAAATCGACCTTCTGGGGATAAAACCAAATTGTTCTGGGGAGATGGTGGCAGATGCTACAGTCCCTAAATGGTTAGCCATGATTTTGGTTAAAATTTTGGTGTCTGTGTTTGTTAGAGAAATGGGGCGCCAGTTGGCTAAGTCTAGCCTATCCCCTTTCTTGAAGAGTGTGACCGTAAAGGCCTCATGTCCCTCCTGGTAGGAGGCGCGTTTCCAACAGGCTTTGGTTGAGTGAGGCTAGCAGCAATGGGGATACATATTTAAAATATTTTTTGTAGAACTCATATGGAATGCCATCTGGGCCTGGGCATTTTCAGTTTGGCGCACCATGAATGGTAGTCCATAATTCGTTCAGAGTAATTAAATTCATTATTTCTGGGTATCAGAAAATGGTGCGAATATGAGCTCAGTCAAGAAATTCTGCCATTTTGGCCAGCTGAATTGCCTGGCTTGGTATAACTCAGAGTAATATCTTTGCATTTTGATTGCCACTTCAGCCAGTGTGTCCACAATAGAATTATCCGATCTTCACACCTGTGTGCAGGCTGCGCTCTGGCATGGTGCAAATTTTTTTTTTGAAGAAGTATGCGGTGCACTTGTCACCTTTAGTGATGCATGTGGCCCTGTATTGGACACAAACCTGATGTTTGTGTTTCCTTTCAAGTGCGTTGAGGTGGGCGGCTGCCTCCGCCCACTTCTGGCCCCATGCAGGGCTATATCCTGAGGCTGGAATGTTGGACTCCAAGCGGGCCAATTCCGCCAGCATGTGCAATATAACCGCCGATGTGGCTTGTGAGCATCTGGATGAGAGATGGCGATAGTGGCGGATGGTGTCTTATTTGAAAGTTGCCCATGTGAAAATGGGGTCTGCGCAAAACGGTGCAACAAACAATTTTGCCAAAGTTGCCTTCTTCCACCCATGTGGAAAATCCTGGCGACGCAAGCTCTGGGGGGCAGATTTTGCACCAATGTGGGGCCTTTGCAACTGTGATGGGTAAGTGGTATGTTATTGAGACCAGTCGGTGGTCAGAGAATTCCATTTTTGTTGTTTTGAAGTGGGAGATGTGGAGTTAGAATTTCGCTGGCACTAGAATAAGGTCGATGCGGGTCATGGACCTTAATTGGCTGTTGTGGACATGGGGACGCGTCATGTTTTTGAGCAGTGGGGCATGTCGTGGCAGCGCATCCATTAACCCAAGGGTGGCTTTTAGAATGCGTAGTTCTACGTGACCCTGTGGGGTGTAGGGTGAGGGTGGCCACTGGTCCGTTGGTGAGGTTAGCCAACAGTTCATGTCACCAATTAGGAAAGAATTAGGGGGTAGCGGGAGGGATTTGACTGATGAGAAAAATTCCTGATGCTCATGTGCACCGTTTGGGGCATAAATGTTGACGATTGTGTGTGCAACATTGGCCCATGAGAAGGTGACAATGAGCACTTGGCCATTTAGGAATGTTTCTGAAGATGTAAATTTGAAAAAATTGTTTTTCCAAATTAGCACCCCACAGTGCTTTGACCAAAAGGATAGGGATGGTAGGAGCATTGTTTTCCAAGCTTCCTCGGAACCTCATGGACAGTGGGACTCCTGGATGGCCAGGATATCTACAGGTAAATTGTTTTGTAAAAAACTCAGTTTCCTAGCCCGGGATGGGGAGGCCTTGAGTCTGGCAATATTCAGCATCCCTAGAGTGAAGGTTTCCCCCATCGCACCTTAGGTGCAAGGGGGTGGGCCCCGGGCCCACCAGCCTCTTCCAGGTCCCCACGGGCTTTCACAGCAGTGAGGGTATTAGTAGCAACACTATTGGGGTTTTTGTTAATTTTTGTGGAAAGAGTCACATTGGCTTTGGCCTTCGCTTTTGTTTTCCTGACGTCAGATGAATTTTTTGCGATGCGGATAAGTTTGGTGCACCGTCGAGTGGGGCAAATTTTTTTTTGGTTGGGATAGGTCCCAAGTCAGTTTTGACTGGGGCTTGGGTGCAGCGATTGGGTGAGATCGAATCTCCCATCAGATCCTCGGATTGAGTGGCCCACTCAGCATGGGCCTCCCAATCTGATTGGGTGATGGATTCCCAAGTTGCTTCCACTGTGAAGGTCTCCATGTCCTCCTGGCATTGTGAGTGTGGGATGGTGGTGGTAGCCTTGGCCGCTTCCTTGGCCGCGGTCCTATGGGCCTACTTGGCCTTCTTCCACTCCTGTGGGGAGATGGGTTTTTAATAGGTAGCAGCCTTGTGCTCCCCACGGGAAAGCCTCCTTGGTGCTTGCGGTTGGTTTGTAGTGCGCCTCTCCACTGGCCATGGCCGCCGAGGGGTGCTCTTGGAATGTGACGCCCTCTTTGATGGGGCATGCATGCGCCTTATGGCTGAATGCATTACAGTGGGTGCAAATGGGGGCGCGCTGTCCACGGTTACCTGGAATGGGTGGGTGGTGTGCCCTGCAATGTCAATAAAGGTGGAGTGCGGGATCTGGGTTAGGTCCTTCGCGATCTCCTCAGTTGGGGTCAGAACTGCAATGGCTTTGCCAGTGCACAGGTGTGGCATCAGCGTGAAACATTGCATTTCGAAAGATTGTATTTCACCATATATGGTGAGACCATCTTTCAGGTGTTGCTCCAAAATATCACGTTTTACCGTAGTAGGCAAAAAGTCAAACTTGAGGAAAATTTGGTTTAATTTTGTCCATCTGGTGCATTTAGTTTCGACGACCTGTTGCCCTTTGGGGAGGTTGACTACTATGCGCACTGCTGCAGCCTCGTCTGCTGCTATTTTGCTTTCAAAACCTAGGTCCAGCCAACTGTGCGACATGGAGTGAGGTGCAACGTACACCGCGGTCAGGAAAATTTTGTGTACATCTTCATAAAATTTTTCCCATAGGGCCATTTTTTGGATGTCCAGATACACACGGACTCTGAATTCCACCAACTAAAGTGGCTGGGAATGTGGCGTGTTGATGTACTGGTTGCATCATGCTTGCCACACAGTATCTCTGGGGAAATTGTGACCGCCAGTTTTTTAGATTTTTTTCTATTCCGCCAGATTCTCTGGGGCGTTTTCAAATGTTAGAGGCCGCGGGCCTTCCGCCTGCTCCTCTTGCCTTGCTTGCCCAACTGCTCCCAGACATGGGCGCAGACTAATCCCCTCTATGAGATTATCAAACTAGATTTAGTCTTGAATTGAATGGGTTGCAAAAGTGTTTGCACCAAGAAAGAAAAGTTTTAAGGTTATCAAATATAGCTAATAGATAAAGAAAATCTGATGATAATACTTGTCATTTAGTTTAAGTACTTTGAGGAAATGTAATTTGACCTGGTATAAAATGATTGCTCATAGTAATTTATATATACTTACTTAAATTAAGTTAATAACTTTCAATATTGATGAATCTCAACCTAAGCTGTGGATATTGTAAGTTCCTTAGCTACTTCTATCAAGCTGAACTGAAACTTGCACCCTTCCAAAGCTAATAGGGGCAAAGCTCCAGGGCCTTGCCTTTTAATCATATTACTGATCTAAGACATACCTTAAATGAGAGATGTGCTCTTATTCCTCCTTGTTTGTACCACCTAACCCCAAAACCTATTTTTAAATACAGACTCATCATTGTTACTTAATCTGCAGAACATTATGTACAGAAGATCAGGCAGCTCTGTTTATATTTTTGAGGTCAATCTTAATCAGAGCAACAGGCGCAATTTACCTCTCAAACAGGTAGTTTAACCAGAAGCCACCTTGTATGTAAAATTTGACACCTGTGGATACTCCAAATAAAAATCATCTATCAAACTAGTTTAAATAAAAAAGATCAAATGAAAAATTTGTAAATGGGGTCCACTCCCATCATCAAATTATTAAAATTTTTAAATTAACTAGATATTATACTTTTCTCTCTCGTTGCAATCACTTTTGCAACTTATTCAATTCAAGTCTGAATCTAGTTTGATAATCTCACAGAGGAGATTAGTCTGCACCCATGTCAGGGAGCAGTTGGGAAAGTAAAGTAAGAGGCATAGGTGGTAGGCCCATGACATCCAACATTCAAAAATGCCATGGAGAAACTGGCGGATTAGATAAAAATAAAAAACTGGAGGTTACTATTTCCCCAAATTTCCTTGCTTGGCAGGCGTGATGTAACCAGTACATCAACACGCTGCACTCTCAACCACTCTCATTGGTGGAATACGGAGTCTGGGTGTTCCTGGATATCCAACAAACAGCTTTATGAGAAAAATTTTGTGGGGATGTGCACACTTATTTCCTGACTGCAGTGTACGTCGCACCTCACTCCATGTCATGTGGTTGTCTGGATCTCAGTTTTGAAAACAAGGAGGCAGCAGATGAAGCTGTTGTGGTACGTGTTGTAATCAACCTCCCTGAAGGGCAATGGGTCATCAAAACCAAATGCACCAGATGGACAAAATCCAACCAAATTTTCCTCACATTTGACTTTTGCCCACTACAGTCAAGCATGCCATTCTGGAGCAGCACCTGAAAGATGGTCTCACCATATATGGCGAAATACAATCCTTTGAGATGCAACGCTTTACACTGATGCCACACCTGTGCACTGGCAAAGCCATTGCAGTTCTGACTTCAACCAAGGAGATCTTGAAGGACCTAACCCAAATACCGCACTCCACTTATGTTAATATTGAAGGGCATACCACCCACCCTTTCTGGGTAACTGTAGACAGTGCACCCCCCATCTGCACCCACTGTGACGCGTTTGGCCATAAGGCACATGCATGCCCCACCAAGGAGGGCATCACATTCGAAGAGCACCCCTCAGCAGCCATGGCCAACGGGGAGGCGCACTATGAACCAACCACCAGTACCAAAGAGGCCTTCCCGTGGGGAGCACAAGGTTGCTACTTATTAGTAAAGCCTATCTCCCCTCAATAACAAAAGAAGGCCAAATAGGCCCGCAGGGCCACAGCCAAGGAAGTGGCCAAAGTAACCTCCACTATCCCACACTCCCAACGCCAGGAGGACATTAATACCTTTGTGGTGGAAGCAACTCAGAAATCCCTCAATCAATCAGATTGGGAAGCCCAAGCTGATTGGGCCACCCAATCTGAGGATCTGATGGGCATCTTGATCTCACCTGACCTTTGCAACCAAGCCCCAATTGAAACTGACTTGGTATCCAACCTACCTGAAATTTTTTTGACCCAAACGTTGGTGCACCAAACTCATCTGCACCGCAAAAAATTTGTTCAACAATGGGGAAACAAAAAGTGAAGGCAAAAGCCAACGCGAACCTGTCTGCTAAAATTAATAAACCTACCAATAGTGTTGCGGCAAACACCTGCGCCGCCATGAAGGCCCGTGGGGATCCAGAGGAGGCTGGTGGGCCTGGGTGCCCACCCCCTCACACCTAAGGTGTGATGGGGGAAGCCTTCACTTTAGGGATGTTGAATATTGCCAGACTCAAGGCCTCGCCATCCCAGGCTAGGAAACTGATTTTTACAAAAAATTTACCCATGGACATCCTGGCCATCCAGGAGTCCCACTGTCCACGAGGTTCTGAGGACGCTTGGAAAACCATGCTCCTCCCTTCCCTATCCTTCTGGTCAGAGCACTGTGGGGTGCTTGTTCAGAAAAACAATTTTTTTAAATTTTTATCATTGGAATCCTTCCTCAATGGCCAAGTCCTTGTTGTTACATTTTTGTGGGCTGACATGGCGCATGCTATAGTCAACATTTATGCCCCAACCTGTGCATGAGAGCGTCAGGAATTTTTTAATCAGTCAAATCCCTTCCACTATCCCCTGACCCTTTCATAGTTGGCGACTTGAACTGTTGGCTAAACACACCCGCGGACCATTGGCCTTCCTCATCCCACGCCCCCAGGGTCACATAGAACTTTGCACTCTAAAGGCCACCTTTGGGTTATTAGACGCGCTGCTGCTGCAAGCTCTGCTGCTCAAAAACATGACGCGCCCCCACATCCACAATGGCCAATTAAGGTCCATGACCTGCAACAACCTTATCCTCACGCCAGCAAAATTTTGATCTCATATTTCCCACTTCAACATATCAAAAATTGATTTCTCTGACCACCAGCTGGTCTCAATAACCTACCACTTACCCGTCACAGTGGCTAGGGCTCTGCATTGGTGCAAACTCCGCCCACCCAAACTTGCGTCACCAGGATTTTCCACTTGGGTGAAATCAGCAACTTTGGCAAAAGAGTTTATTACACCATTTTGCGTGGACCCAATTTCCACATGGTCATCCTTCAAAGAGGATACCATCCGCCATGCTCACCACCTCTCCTCCTGACGCTCACAAGCTACATCAGCTGTCATCTCACGCGCTCTGGAAGAGTTGGCAACCTGGAGTCCAACATCCCAGCCACAGGCTACAGCCCTGCTTGGGGCTGGAAGTGGGCAGAAGCAGCCGCCCACCTCAATGCACTTGAAAGGCAACACAAACATTGGGTTTGTGTTCAGTACAGGGCCAAACACATTACAGAGGGTGGCACATGCTCCGCATATTTTTAAAAAAAAATTTCGCACTGCGCCAGAGCATGGCCTGCACACAGGTGCGGAGGTCAGATAATTCCATAGCAGATAAACTGGCCTAAGTGGCGATTGAAATACAAATGTATTACTCTGAGTTGTACCAATCTGATCCAATTCAGCTGGCCAAAATGGCGAAATTTCTCAATAGCACTCACATCTGCACCATTTCCCAAAACCCAGAATTAATGAATTTGATTACTCTGAATGAACTCTGGTCTGCCATCCGCGGTGCACCAAGTTGGAAATGCCCAGGCCCTGATGGCATTCCGTATGAGTTCTATAAGAAGTACTTCAAATATCTATCCCCACTGCTGCTAGCCTCCCTTAACAAGAGCCTTATGGATATGCGCCTTCTACCAGGAGGGCAAGAGGCCTTCACCATCACACTCTTCAAGAAAGGGGATAAGCTAGACCTAGCCAACTGGCGCCCATTTCTTTAACTAACACATATACAAAAATTTTAACAAAAATCATGGCTAACCGTTTAGGGATTGTAGCATCTGCCACCATCTCCCCAGAACTATTTGGTTTAATACCCAGAAGGTCAATTTGTGACAACGTGCACTCTGTGGCTAACGCGTGCCAGTCCACGGCCTCTGGGGCACTTGTATTTTTGGACCAACAGAAGGCCTATGATAGAGTAAACTGGGAATACCTCAGGGCCTGCCTCCACCAATTCTGCTTGCCCCCTCGCTTCATCAACTGGGTAATGCTGCTTACAGAATCTGCAACAATGGCAGTGTGTGGCCCTGGCTTCCTCACGGAAGTAGTCCGCCCTCAAGGGAGCCTACGCCAAGGGGACCCCTTAGCCCACTATTATATAACTTCAGGCTTGACCCACTACTTTGAAACGTGAATGCCCGCCTCACTGGGGTCCATGCACCTGGCCAAGCCCCAGTCAAGATGATGGCGTTTACAGATGATTGTGTGGTTGGGGTGTCTAATAATCAAGATGCACGCGCGCTTGAAGCTCTCATCCAGGAGTATTCCTGGGTAAGTAATGTTGCACTGAACGCTTCCAAAACTGAAATCATCCTCCTTGGTTGGTATCAAACCTGCTGGGCCCCAGTGACCAGTGACCAGCCCAGCCCATCTGCTCACACATGTGCTCGCCTTCCCTGCTCACCCCACACCGCCCCACTTGTGCTTCCCTTCGTGCCACGCCCTACCATAGAGATGTCCGCCATCTGGGCGTGTGGGTGGAGGCAGGCAGGTATGCCTCAGCAGTAATGGAAAATCGTATTTTAGACAACGTGACAAAGCGCATCGCCTCCCTCAGAGCCCACCCTACTTCCCTTACTGGTACGGTTGTTTTAGCCAACTCTATGCTCCTCTCCAAAGTCTGGTTTAGAGCCCACGCAATCGCCTTCTCCCCAGGTTTTTTCAGATCTATGTATTCCCTTCTACAAGGTTGGCTATGGTCAGGCCACCCACCGCCAGTGCGGCTTGAGGTCATGTTTGGCCCTTGTCATCATGGTGGCATGGGCCTGCTCAACTTTAAAGCCCATGCTGCCAAGATCCTGGGCACCTGGATTGCAGCCATCACCGCCCCTACACTCCCCTCCCAACACTGATCCCGCGCGGACCACTCCAACTTCTCCCACGCCCTGGGCCTTAATAATCCATCGAACCCTCACTCCTTGATGAAATATCTGGCTTCTCACCCATCAGCCACAGGTCCTCATAGTACTAAAACCCACTACAAACGAATCCTCCTCTCCATGCAGAGCGCTGAGTGGAGAATCCATATTAATGGACACACAGCCCAGAAAGGCCGCCCCTCTCCTTGGTTCACACAGGAGGTACAGGGGTTACCCATTCAAGATGGCTTGATCCCCACATGGCCCCATGTCCTATCCAGGGTGGACTACCTGGACATGATGGACATCCCTTATTCCCTTGAGACCCAGAAGACTATTTGGAAATACGCACACCACCCTCTGTTGCAGCCTCAAATCTGTTCCCATGTGTGGCACTGCCTGAGGTGGGTGTCATGGTTGGATGTCATAATAGTAGGCATTGATGCCAGAGATAAGGCTGGGTGACAGGAGGCCCAGAAGGTGAGGCTTCAGGCTCTCCATGACCTAAAGCACACCTTAGATCAATGCTGGTTACAAGCCAAGCATGCCCAGGTTGATACTATTGGGGTGCAAAACGCCCAGCCTCTTATATCAGCCCAGGCCTTGAAACGAACAATTTAAATGCAGACAGTTTGATGCGCTTGATTGGAGAGCAAGGGTTTGAGTCCCACTCCAGCTATAAAATTTTGTTTTCAGGTAAAATAAGGCTTCAATCGATTACTTGAGTGAAGGCACTTTTGGTGTATTTTACCAAAATGGATGGAAGCATCTGTTTATTGGAGCTTTCAAGGCTTGTGCGCAC
Source organism: Massospora cicadina (assembly GCA_022478985.1). Lineage (NCBI taxonomy): Eukaryota > Fungi > Entomophthoromycota > Entomophthoromycetes > Entomophthorales > Entomophthoraceae > Massospora > Massospora cicadina. Next base: position 23,146 of record JAKSZP010010736.1, on the reverse strand, counting down.
TTCCACAGAACCTGAATTTCCCCGGCCCATTTTAAATATGTTTTTTGACCAACATTCCTTGTTGATCGACTTTCTTAATAAAACCCCCCGTTATTTTATGTTTTTTCAAATGATTCCTTGGGCAAACTTGGTGGTGGACCTCTTTGGGGAGGTCTCCAACTATGTGGGCCACTACCTTATCTCACAATTTACCAAAATACCAGGGGCACCTGTGGGCCACCCAGGTCCCCTCCAGATTGAGGCACCCAAAGCCCTTAAGTCAAGCCACACATGATTATGGACGCCCCTCTGGGGTCCACTCAAGCGTTGATGTTTCTTACTTACCTGGTATTTTATGTTGCTCTGTACACACTTGCCTGGGGTACCCTTTGCACTGGCACCGCTTGAGGTGCCTTACTACCCATTATTTTAATGGCTAGTTCCCTAGCAATGTGGGTTTGCATCCCACATCACCTTGCTGGGAATGAGAGAGTTACAGACACTCTCTTGACAGTGGGTGTACCATATGGCTGAGCGCTCTAACGCTTTACACTCATCCTGCGTCATGTGTGGCCAGTATGGAATGCTGTTCCACCGCCTGGAGAAGTGCCCTACCTCTAAAGTGATATGGCGCAAAGTTCAACATCTGCTTGGCCAGGATTAAACACATCCCTTCAGTCTGTCAAATGATATGTTTGCTATATCCATGGTATCCTCTCTCCCACCCTCCCTCCATGCTCTGGTGGTCGCAATCGCCATGTGGACTATCCACACGATTGTCTTGGATGCCATCGCAGGCTCCACCCCCACCCTCCCAGAAGCTGTCCACAGATTCTGGTCCCATTTGGTGGACCACTTTCAGGCGTGGATGTTTGGGTACCTCCCACCACATCATCATCAGCTGGTCTCCTCCTGGTTCCCAGTTTAGTTCATCAAATAGGACCCTTTCCTCCACACATATTCAATTGTGGTTATGGCCCCTTAACACGTTCTCTTCCCCTCCCCATTTTGGCGTTCCCGCTGGCAACAAGAGAAAGCATCGCTTCTCTGGGATGCCTTCCCTGTTACTAAGTTTTGTTTTCTTTTGGGTCCACATTTGGAAGTGTCTGTCCCCTGGTCAGCCTTCCCCGCAATAAATTTAAAATTTAAAATTTAAATTAACTAGATATTTAAAAGTTACCAAAAATGTTTAAGAACAGCACATATATTTAGATAACTTATGATATAAATATCTTTTAAATTGCAGGGATAAAGATGGAATGGCTAAGGCTAAGTGTGACAAGTTGGCTTCCTTACCTGAACTGAAATACCTTTTGATTAACTCTGATTATGAGACAAACAAAATTGGTGCCAAGGAGTTGCATAATGCATTTTTAAAAATTAAAAAAATGGCCTTGAAGATTTTGAGTTAAATTATTAAGGAGAACAGGTCATCACTTCTAATTATTAGATGATGATTAGTGTAACGTTGAAAATATAGTATAATATGGGCAATGATTGAATTCAATATAGAACCCAAGTTTAGCAATATTCTAGCTATATTAGTACCATTAATGATAGTATCATTTTAATAATTCAATGTGAATTAGCACCTCAGCAAGATGACTTGGTTCCATACCCCCAATTCCCTTTATAATTACTTCTGTTATATTAACTTCTCTACTGGTCATATTCCCTTGTTAAAGTTTTATTAAACTTTATAAATCGTTTATCTGCTTGAACTCACATTTAAATTTTTTATCTAAAGTTAGTAAAAACTAAGCTGAACTGCTGATAAACTACTTGACAGAAATGTACATGGCTACAGCTACTGCTCCAGTATAGTGATGCTGTCATGTAGCATGCTGATAATAATAATATTAAGGCTGCACTGACCCTCAAGATGAATTACCACCCAAAAAATCAGCCAGAAAATCTCTAAAACAGATAAACATATTGACAAATACAACAGGAGTAGGGCCACCATGTACTAGCTAGGAATTCCCAGAATTGGAAATCATTATTATCAGATAACCAGCAGACTTCTTAAATCTGCAAATAATTTTGAATTTTTCAAAATTTTATTTTAAAATGATATTACAGAAAGGGAAAAAATGGAGCAACTGTGTTATTTTTTGGGGACCGCTGCCCTATATGCTTGCTAAATGAAAAGCTAGGACTAAGCACTCTACTGCAAAGAAAATTTTGCAGTTTAATTATGGCAAATTGACATGCTAAATAATTGCCAATCCTGACTTGGATACAACCTGCCTGGTCAGATTAGTATTGAATTTGCCGGTGAGAAAATTCATTCCACCACCAAGTGCTTATCACAATAGTGATGAATCCTCTAGCAAATTCAGGTTGCACCCATGGTCAGGTAAATATGAATAGTTCAATTTGGTAGGGAAGGAGTTTGTTGCATCTGTACCTATTGAAATGGGCTCATTTATAATACCAATGGCGGGGAAGAGCTGATGGGAATTTTAAAGTCTGAGAATGGCTTGATCAATTTAACATTGCCAGATACTGTTTATTTTTGACAACAGAACTCAAACTAGTGGAGGGAACCTCTTGGGGACAAGCACTACTCACCTTCTATTAGCAATAGTTTCTAACCACTGCCACCTCCTGACACACCTTCAAAATTTTACTCACCAACCCTTAGGTGGTGAGCAGAGGCAGAAGAGGCACAATTATGGGGATACACTGTTATGCACATCTCATCTACAACGTGGGCTAAATTGCCCAGGGTAATGAGAGGGACAGCTGCCATCTTCTTTATCTTTTAATTTAAGATGAAAATTTCTACATGACTGACACAAGGGTTGTTCCTCAAGGCTTACAGCAGCAGTGCACCTCCCTGTCAGGATTCTGGCTTAAATTAAAAATTTAAGTAAATTTCATGATGAGATTTAACCTAATCTAAGGGGTTTTTGAAACCATTGTCAGGGATAATCACCAATTAACTGCATTAATAAGTACTGACTTCAGGGTCCAAAACTGATCTAAAGCAATGAAATATTGTTTTACAGAAGTAACCAAAATGTTACATAATCCCTAAGTAGTGAATTAGGTGTAGATCTTGACTTGTATGCAATTGGTACTTTTCCTTAAAATACTTGCACTTTATTCTAACAATATTGTGCAGTAGAAATTGCATTTTTATGACTATTAAAGATTAATCCTAATAAATTATAAATTTTTCAATTTACTGGAAATTTATGATAAGAATAAACCATAATTATAACTATTATGTATGTTGCTAGCAATCAAAGACAAAAGTTTTTACTAAGTGAGGCATTCAATTGCCAATCATTGCCTGATAATCTAAATACCTTCCACTTATACTGAATACTTCCCTACTCTCATTTTTATCCTAAAAGTACTTTAAATAGTGTGAGGCTTTATCTAAATAAAAGATTCTATTTTAGATCAAAATTCTTTTTTTGTCTATTTTTGGACTTTCATCATTATTATAGTGAAGAAAAACTTTTGACTTCTTATTTTTAGCCTGCCACTATTAATTCAGTGTAAAAAACTAGGATAAGCCAATCAAGGAGATTTTTCTTGATTGAAGACTTTTATCAAAAAAACATTTTAAGTATCTTTTACCTGTGACAACAATTTCTCTTAACTCAATTGGACAGTTGGATTATATACCCTTTATCCTGACTCAAGGGCTATTAAGTCACTTGACATATTTTATCAGAGACCACCTCATCGCAATGACTTTGAAAAATTTGCTTGCAAATCTCTGCAGATATTTTATGTGAAGAACTCTAATGTGTCAAGGGCTTGCTTGCAATAATCATATACACAACATGTTCATACAGAATATTAACATCATTTAATGGAAGGATTGTGTTCCTTTTGCCATAAACCTGGTCAATTAGCTTTGCAATGCCCAAAGAAAGAAGAAGATTCATCATTTGCCTTTGCAATAAAGATTGAATCTTAATCATATCCTGTTCAGTCTATACTTCTTAGAATTAGGAAAAACTATATTCCATATTAGGCTTTACTGGATAGTGGGCCTCACAGAACTTTATATAATAGGAAACTGTTAAAAAGTTGAAAGTGCCATCAAGAGTAAGACACTGACAATTACCCTGAGAAATGGGGAGCAGTCCATTGGCTACCGTTATGCATATCTGATAAGTCTTAAAGTTAGTTCCCTAAAAGGTTGAGGTTAATTTTTGATTTTAAAGAGTAGATTCCAGCCAGTAATCCTTGGCTTCCATGGTTAGGCCATATGGAGCTTCAACATGACCATGGAAGAAATGCCATAACAGTTAAATTAGATGGAAAACAATAAGAATGGGCCTTAGGGTAAAGGTATGTTTTCAGGGGCTTTATGTTACATAAAATCAAAAGTTTTTATTGGAGACATTTAGAGGAATAATTAAAGCATACCTCAAAGCATGGTCTGAAGTGCTTGGTGAAGAAGAGGCAAAGATGCTGCCATCACACAGCCCTTTTGATCATACAATAGACTTGGTTGAAGGGAAGCAGCCTACTCATGGACTAATTTATATTGTAACTAATGGGACTAGGCGCCATCAAACAAGTAATCAAATACTATATTGGAAAAAGATCTCATCTAAGTGTCCCAGTCTCCATCTTCATCTCCACTTTTATTGTGAGCAATAAAGATGTAGGCTTGCGTCTCTGCCTAATTTTTTTAAAAAGTTAGTTTGATATTACCAATATGAACCAAAACCCTTTGCTTGATAAAAAATTACTTAAGTTATCAGTTTTTGGGGCAACTAAATTTTTAAAGTATGCTTGAGGGATGCAATTAACCAGATCAAGATTTGGTAAGGTGATAACTAGAAAAAGGCTTATAAGACGCAGTTTGATTTGTTTGAGTATCTTGTCATCCCATTTGGCTTTAGCAATTTACTAAGTACATTTTAGCAAATGATCAACACAATTTTGAGTGAGTCCATGAACCAGTTTGCAAGGATTACTTGGACAATACCCTGGTATATAACAAATTACCAGAGTAACATATTTTCTAATTTGAAATTTATCTTAGAAATAACAGGAGTATAAACTTCATGTCAATCTTTCAAAATGTGAGTTTGCTCATGAGGAAGCTCTATTTTTTGTTATGTTGTGGACAAGGATGGGTTCACCATGATACCTAGCAAAATGAATGCTATCACATCTTGGCCTACACCCAATAACTGGAAGGATGCTTGAAGTTCCTTAGTATTGCAAAACTTTTCAGGTACATTATCAAAGGCTTTTTTCTATTGCATTACCCTTGACTCACTCACATCAGAAATTGTTCCAGATAAATGGTCACAGTTGAAAGAAAAACATTTTGTACATGAAGTCTGCCTTTGTTTCTGCATTTTTTTGTCCATGTATAACCATGATAATCTCTTTGTGGTTGAAACTGACGCTTCTGGATATGCGCTTGGGGGTGTTTATTGAAGGAGAGGGATGATAGTAGACTGCATCACATAGCCTACTATTCTAAAAAGTTTATCCCTGATGAATGTCAATACTCCATTTATGACAAAGTGATGCTGGAAATTGGTCAAACTTTAAAACATTAGTGACAGTACTTGTGTGGGATAAAGCACCATGTGAAGATCATGACTGACCATAAGAACCTGACATAATCCTTTACTTCACACTAACGGAATTAGTGAAAAACTTCTATGCTCTTATTATTGCTGATTATGATCTGAGATTTGGATATAAGTCTTGGAAGGTAAACATAGTCCCAGATTCCCTAAGTTGACGCACTAAATTGATGCCTGAAGAAGGGGAGATCACATAGTATAACACACAGGTTTTACTAAAGAGAAAAACCAGTGGACCAACTATCTAACATAATTTTGGTAGGATGGGAGGATGGCATATTAAAGGCCCAGAAAAAGATGCATTTTTCAAGATGTGAAGGATGACCTGAGCCAGAACTTGAATATCAGATGATACACAAAGAAAAATTTTCTGAAAGGACACTTGGTCTGTTAAGAAAAATCCCTATATGTGCCTGAAGGGTCCCAACAATTGTAATATTATGTGAATATCATGACTCAGGCATGGCTGGACATCTCAGAAAAAATAATATGATAGCTATCATATAAAGAACTTACCTTTGTAAGTCCAGGGGAACGTCTCCAATGCATGGACTGAGCAGTTTTACATTTTCTAATAAAAAGGGTTCAAAGTCGGTGGCTGTACCTTTCAACACACATGGCAACCTCACCCATGTGGTAGATAAACGCTTGATAATAGCTCTCCCCCTAAAAATCCTCCCCCAGTGCCCACGCTTGCCTCTGCCATATAAATTTGGTGAATCTAGGAAATCTGCACAGAAATCATCAATAACCATCATCCCATAAGCTGGATAAGCTTTATAAAGCTGTTGGCACCAAGCCCTCAAAATCAAAATTCAATAATGTCTTACAACCTCAGTAACAAGGTCTGACGAGTTTGCACATTCAGTAGATTTGGAATTAAGTGGAAAAACCTCAGTAACACTTGACAATGACATTATGTCATTGTCAAGTGTTGTCAGTTTGATACTTACTCCGAAGCTTATGGGACAAAGCCCAATGGGCATATAACTCATAGTCAAAATGTGACAAGAAATGAATTCTCAGTCAAAATCACCTATGGTTGAGCTAATGATCAGTACAGTTGCCAAATCCAAACTCACCTCAAAATAATTGGGGACAAAACCAATGGGCATGTAACTCCATCAGGGACTTTTGCTGATAGTTTATAACCCCTATTTCAAAAGTTGGGATTGGCATTCAAGGGTTTCCTTTTGGCTGAATGAATGCCCCAGTGACCAGGCATGGGCAGTTTGGCCATCCTGAACCCATTTATGACCCGTTGGGACCTCCCATCAAGTTGGGTGGCCCTGGGGGATTCCCATTGCCTGTCAGGCCATATGCCATCATGCTAACCATCGTAAATGTAGTAAAGCCTCAGGTCCAGCATTTACAGTTAAACCAATAGCACCTTAGCCTGCTGCTGATCCCTTCAATGCCAGTTCAGATTAAAATCATTTTTCCCCACCCTCAAAAATTTTTCAGGTTAGGTAAAAATTTGAGGGCCTCAATCCTGTGCTTTGGCAAGCTGTCTAAATTGAACACTATCTAATCAGTTGCATCACACTGAGGAAATTGTTGGTCAATTTTCTTGAATTTTCACTTTACAAAAAAATAACCCGCAAGTTTCCAAATTTTTTATTTTACTTCAAATTTTTCTTGCAGAGCTCCTAATGTCACTACCATGGTGGCCTGTCAGCCCCTACATAGTATGGGCAATACCAGTTTTGATGGTCATAATAGCTCCCTAAATAGGGCTTTTTTTCCCATAACAATCACTTTAGTTACTACAATTCAATTCAAACAGCAATTTTGATAATCACACAGGAGAGATGGGCGACTTTAATAATAAATCTAATACAACCTGGGCGAGCATCGCATCAAGCAGTGCGCTAAATGGTGCATCAAGGGCAAGAAACGCCCCGGAGGGGGACCAGGAACCCAATACGCCAAGAAACCATAAACTTAGACACCGTCCAGGTTTATGATGTTTACTATAAAACAAGATCAGTACATGTACATCCAATGCAACCAACCCCTTTCAAAGGTGGAACATGGGCTCCAACTCTTCCTTGGGGATGAGTCCCCGACCCTGTGGGAGAAAAATGTGAGGCATAGCCCTCCCTTTCCCCTCACGCGGTATATGTCACCACAAACAACATGGGCTGCAGCTGGATCAATATTGGTTAAAAACAGCCGATGAAGCTGATGCCGCAGCAAAAGTCTGCATCAAAATTGCCCTCCCCAAGGGCAAAAAAATAGTGTGCACCGCATGCACCAGATGGAACAAAGCAAAAACTTTGTTCATTTCATTTGATTCACTCCCTACCAACCTTCCTCGTAAGGTAATTGAGGAGGAGCTCTGAAAAGGCCTCATAGCCTATGGAGAAATTATGCAACTCAAATTATAATGATTTCGCCTGATGCCCACCCTGTGCACAGGCATAGCTATCGCCATGATCAACCCATTCCCTGAAGTGGAAAATGACTATTAAGAATCCCTTACACAGCAGAGTTTCACTTTGTGGATGGGGGACAGTCATCCGCATTCTGATTTACACTGGAATGTGCACCGCCTATATGCAACCACTGCGGTTCATTGGGACACAAGGAACATGCATGCCCCGTGAAGGAGGGCTTAATGAAAGCAGACTACTGTGAGGAAGCCATGTATGAAAGTAACAAAAACTTCACCAGAATGACCGATGGTCACCACCCATTCCGCTGGGGTGAAGATGGACTTTACTCCATCGTGGACCCAGTTACAAACAAACAATGCAAAGTGGCACAAAAAGCCCGCAAGTGGGCAGCAGCCAAAGCGGCGGCACACGCAGAATCATCCATTGACCCCAGACAAATTTGGGAGGACATTTTGGATATACACCAAGCCAACCAATCAGAACAATATGCCCAGAAGTGAAAATTTTCACAGCAACTTGACTGAGTCACCAAGTGACATCAATAATGCACACTTTGAGGAATAATTCAGCCGCAATATGGGCAAAAATGCGGTGCACAATTCTTCAAATTTGAACCCCAAAATTACAGAACCAAATCAGTACCCTGCATTGAACCATCATGAGACATGTGCAGGAAAAGATAACGCAAATACCAAAAACTGCAATTCCCATGAAATATCGGGTCAGATCAAGGGAACTGACAATATCACTGAAAGAGTTGGAGTACAGATGTGGAGCATGGCCAAAATGAACCATGATGAGATAGGGCCAAAGGGTCCTCCCAACCGCTCCTGAGGCGCCGTGGGCACCTCAGTGTCAATAGGGATGCTAAACATCGCGGGAGCCAGGGCTCAAACGTCCCAAGCCAAAAAGCTGGATTTCCTGTGAAAACCCCTTGTAGACATCTTGGCCATCCAAGAAACCCACTGTTTACAAGGGGAAGAAGGATCCTGGTCAGCCTGGGTCTCACCATCACAATTGGTATTGATGTCTCACTGTGGGGTGATCGTCCAAAATAACAAAAAATTAAAGAATTACAAATTCATCTTCATACCTTCAAGGTTGCATCTTGGTAGCAACAATCACATGCCAAGAAGAAACAATATCAATAGCATGCATCTATGCACCGTGCACCACAAACAAGAGAAAACAATTTCTCAAAACTGTTCCAACTCTCACCCTCCCACCAGATACCATCCTGTTGGGCGATTTTAACTTCTGGGACAACCCCTGGCATGGACCAATGGCCTAACCCCAGGAGATACCCGCCGGGGCACATTGAATTCCACACAATGAAGGCATCCCTTGGCTTACAGGATGCCCTCCCCCCGGATCACCACTCCTTCCCTACATGACATGGCCCAAATATGTGAGGGAGCACTCATATCAATGAGCTGCATCAATCACGTCCTTGTCCCGCAATCCCAATGATCAAGATTTTCCAAATTTACACCCTGGAAGACAGTTGCAAATATACTTAACCCCAGCAACATGCCTTGACTCCAAGACAAGGTATAAAGGGAGGCAATAGCTCTCCCAAGCTCACTCTCAAAGTCCAATTCTTGTTGATTCAAGCCAAACATGGCTGCAGTTAGGCAATATTTTAAATAAACTCAAACTATAAATATATGAATTTTAAAGTTCTTTTATTTAATATTGGCCAGGTTGATAGAAAACAGAACTGAGAAGCCTCCAGCTCCCAGTTCCTTCCCTATATACACATGCTACAAGCTAATATAAAATATAACACAAGCTTATGGTGCTAATCTGACTGATGCTTGGTGTAAACCTTACAGCAGGATCGCGGAATCCTCACTCAATGGTTCTGTGCCAGTTCTGATCCTCAACAGTTCCGCACCAGTTCCATTTCGAATTCCAAATGAACCGCGAAAATTCCAAGCACCTGTTCCATTCCATTCTTGATTCGAATCCAAATCAAATCTCGAAACTCCCCATTTTACTTGATTCTCGTTTTTCCTCGACTTGGACGCCCATCTGGCTCCTTGGCCTCCTTCAAGCTCCTGCCCCTTAGGCGTCCCTGCCAGGACCAACTCCCCCTCCTCCTCCATACATCCAGACACAGCCTGCCCTGTCTTACCAAAGATCAGGGCAATGTGATGCTGAGGATAGACCTCAACTGTCACATCACCCCCCTAGACAGAAAGAACTCTTGGATTTTCTCAGGACATTGGGCACAATCCCTAGCTGACTGCCATGTGGACTCCTCAATAGGATGACCCACCCAATGTACCAAGAATGAACGACGTCCTCTCACCACTTTGGTGTCAAGAATCTCCTCAACTTCATACTCCTCAGCTCCTTCTCCAGCTGGGAATAAAGGGGAAGGACTTTCAGGTGGCTGGCCAAAGAATGGCTTGAGCTGCGATACATGCAACACTGGATGAGCTCTTGACCCTTCTGGGAGCTTCAGCTCAAATGCCACCTCGTTCACCGCCCTCACTACCTGATATGGGCCCAACGCCACCGGCCCCAATTTCTGGCTCCTTACAGGCAAGGCGTAGTTCCGAGCATTCACCAAGACCCAATCACCTCTCTTGAAAGCTCTACCTTCAGATCTATGCCAGGTCTGCCTTCCTCTTCTGAGCCGCGACTGCCACCACCAAATTCTTCTTCAGGAGCTCCAGGGTGTCACGGGTATCTCGTGACAGTTCATCTGCCGCTGGATTCCGCCCTTGCTCCCTAGGCCCCATACCCTCTGGGTGTTGGCCATGATTTGCAAAAAATGGGGTCATACCCGTGGATGAATGCTTATGATTGTTATAAGCAAATTGAGCCAGCTTCACCCAATATACCCAGTCATCCTGCCGCCCTGAAACATAGCACCTCAAATACTGCTCTAATATCTGATTTACTCTCTCAGTTTGGCCATCTGACTGAGGATGATATGCTGACGAATGGCAAGCCTTGATCTTTAGATTTCCCAACATGTGGAGCCAAAATTTAGATGTAAATTGCAGGACCCCGATCTGACACAATCTCTTCAGGCACCCCATGTCTGGAGAAAATCTCATTTACAAAAATCTGTCCTGCCACTTTTGCAGAAATGGTTGACCGACAAGGGAAAAACTCTGCATATTTAGTCAGGCGATCCACCACCACCATCAAGGCATCCATCCCCTGTGACTTGGGCAGTCCTGTGATGAAATCCACACTCACTGAGGACCATGGCCTAGAAGGAATTTGAAGCGGCTTCAATTTCCCCCTGGTGCCACCCGTTGGGCCTTTGCCCTGGCGCAAACCACACAATGCGAAACATACTTCCGCACCGCCTCACCCACACCTCTCCATGAATAGTGACGGCGAACAAGATCTAACGTCTTCTCTTGACCGGGATGACCTGCCAGAGGATGGTCGTGATTAGCTGCCATTACCTCTTGTTGCAGACTCTTCACCGGGACCCAAATCCTTCCCTCATGGTGTATGATACCACCCCAAACTGAGAATCCTGCATGCCCCCTGCTTGCCTCACCTTCCCCTGTCTCTTCTCTTATCCGTTGGCCCAGCTCACATCTTTGCTGTGCAGTCCGGATTCTTCCTGCCATTCCGTCTCTCCAGCCCTGGATCGTTGCAAACAAGTTCTGTGGCAACATCGTGGCTGTGTTGAACTTCCTCAACTCCTCATCAGAAAACACCAGTCCAGAATCACGGCTCAATAAATCTGGCAAGATATTTTGTTTTCCCGGCTTGTATTCAATCCGCAGGTCATATTGAACCAACTCTAAGTGCCACCGGGCCTGCCTCTGGTTCATCAGGCGTGGGGACTTATAGTATTCTAAGGCTCGATGGTCCGTTCAGATGACAACTGGGTGCCTGGCATACAATAGGTGGTGTTGCCACTCCCCTAAGGCTGCAACTATTGCCAAAAGTTCCTTATCATAAACTGGATAGTTGGTTTCAGCTGGTGCCATCTTCCGACTGAAATAACAGACAGGATGTTCAACCCCATCTTTACCCTCCTGCAACAACACGGCTCCAAGTGCAAAATTTGACGCGTCAGTCTCTACCACGAATGGTTTGTTTGGGTCAGGGTGTGCCAGAACTGGGGCTGTCAGCAAACTCGTCTTCACTTGCTGAAATGCCCTCTCCTCAGCCTCCCCCCAAACAAACGGCACGTTTCCCATCAGTCTTGTCAATGGCACAGCCCATTGGGCCAGATCCCTAGAAAACCTCCGCACGAAATTCACCACCCCCAAGAAGCTTCGCACTTCAGTCCTATTCCCAGGAGCCTTCCATTCCCGCACCGCCCGCAACTTATCAGGACAGATCGCTATCCCTTCTTGGAGGACCACGTTCCCTAGGAAGGACACCGATTCTTTATTGAACTCGCACTTGGATGGCTTCAACTTCAAGCCCGCGTTCCTAACCACCTCCAACACACTTCTCACATCCCTCACATGGTCCTGTACCGATTTGGAAAACACCAGGATGTCATCCATATAGGCAACACAACACTTACCCACTAAGTCCCCCAATACATGATCAATCATGCGCTGGAAAACTGCAGGGGCATTGCGTAGGCCAAATGGCATAACCCTCAAAGATCAGGGCAATGTGATGCTGAGTATAGACCTCAACCGTCACATTATCCAACCACTGACTTGTTATGGTGCAGCTATTGCCAACCCAAACTCACGCACAGGTATCGCCTTGGAGAAAGCTTAACCCAGAAAACATAAAATTACCCAAAATATCTGACTGGGTCAAACATGAGGCTACAAACCCAGATTCACAGCCCCATTCACCTCAAATTCCATTGTAACATGGGCAAATTTTAAAGAGGAACTAATCAACAAAACCTGACATCACACATCATGTAAGTACACCGCCAACACAGCCACAATCAAGCGTACCTTGGCGGAACTGGACCACCTTGAGCTAAATACCCCGAGATCTGGCTATAGACCCAACTGGGGATGCAAATGGGCGGAAATATCCGCCCACCTAAACACCCTCATCTTTGAGCACCAACACAGAATCAAAGTATTGAACAAAGGTAAGTTCATAAAGGAAGGCGAAACCTGCTCAATATATTTCTTCCACCAATTCCACTCCTGTGGTAACCAGCCCGCATGCACACAGGTCTTCAAGACCAATGGCACTGTGGCAACTGACCCTGAGGAGGTCGATGTGGAAGTACACCATTATTACACTAAATTATACAGCGATATGCTGAGAGACCCACAAAAAATCAAAAATTTTATACAAAGCGCCGGGTTACAAAGCACACCGCTGAATTACAATATTCTAAACCTAATTACATGGGAGGAGCTTTGGGATGCAATCTGCGGTGCACCACGTAGGAAATGCCCAGGGCCTGATGGGATACCCTACGAATTTTACAAAAAATATTTTCAACAAATTGCCCCCTCTCTATTGGCGTCTATGAACCAGTGCTTTCTGGAAACACGCCTCCTACCTGGTGGCCATGAATCATATGTCATAACCTTATATAAAAAGGGTGACAAATTGGATCTGGCCAAATGGCATCCAATCGCACTCTCTCATACTGACACAAAAATTCTAACAAAAATTTTAGCAGCCAGATTAGGCGCAATTGCCTCTGACGTCCTGTCACCCAACCAGTTGGGGTTTATACCAGGGCGCTCAATCTGGAACAACATACACCCTGTTGCAAACATACGTCAGTCCAAAGCAACTGGAGCCCTAGTCTTCTTAGACCAGGAAAAGGCATATGACCGCGTTAGCTGGCCATACCTAAAGGAATGTCTACATGCTTTCAAACTCCCACCCAGATTCATAAACTGGGCGATGATCCTCACAGAATCTGCAACCATGGCTGTATGCGGCCCTGGCTTTCTAACTAACAACATCACACCACACAGAGGGCTCAAACAAGAGGTCCCCCTCAGTCCACTGCTGTATAATTTCAGTTTCAACCCACTCCTCCGCGTAACTGACTCACGCCTCATGGGCATAACTGCACAAGAACAGCCAAAAGTCAAGATACTGGCCTTTGCGGATGACTGCATGGGAAGTATAGCTAACAAAAATGATGCCCGACAGCTGGAACGCACCCTAGAGGAATACTCCATGGTAAGCAACGCATCGCTCAACAAAAGGAAAACAAAATCATTCTCATAGGCAAGTACACTAACAACTGGGCTACAACACCAGAACCTCATACCCCCATACAAATGAAAAACTCTCTCATTTTACCCTTTGCATCACCTCCCACCACCACTCCTGTCCGCCACCTTGGGATATGGCTGGAAACAGGGGGATATGCCAATGAGACAATGGAAAGAAACTTGCTACAACGGATATGCACCCGCGTCGCCTCCCTCAAGGAAAGATCCCCGGGACTAATGGGGAAAGTAACAGTTGCTAACTCACTCATCCTCCCAATACTATGGTATCCTGCCCACGCGATCGCCTTCTCACCCACCTTTATAACTTTAATCCGCGCGCTCATCTAGGGCTGGCTATGGCCTGGCTCCCACCCTCCCATACGGATGGAAACACTCTTTGGCCCATGCTCAAGCGGAGGCATGGGACTAATAGATTTTGAGAGCCACGCCAACCGCATCCTGGGAACCTGGATAAAGGAAGTCCTTGCCTCAGACCTCCCACAACAACACTGGTCCAGGGCAGCGAGGACTAACTTCGCACAGGCGTTCAAATTAACCAACCCACATAGCCCACCCAGACTACTATCATACCTTACTAAACACCCTACCACAACGGGACTGCATGGAACCCCCTCACTTCAAACGCATCCTCTGAACCATCCACCGCATGGGATGGACCGTAGAGAACACTGGCACTGTGCAGGGAAGGGGACAACCCAGCCCCCACTTCAAATTAAGAAATCCAGAAAACCACCCCCAGAGAGACATGCTTGCTACAACCCCAACCATTGCTAGAATTAAATACCTAGATGTGTTGGACACACCCTACGACTTAATCACACAGAAGGCAGTGTGGAAAATGATGCACCACCCACTCCTACAGCTGAGAATAAGAGCCAACGCCTGGCGCTGTCTGAGAAGGACCTATAGGACGGCGGACCGCTCCAATTCCCTTCACACAACCAGCGAAGTATGTGGAGGGGAGGGCTCCCTACATCACCGCCTTGAAACATGCCCCCCATCCAAAGCCATATGGAAGGAAGTCGCGCGCCTGCTTAAGATCCAAAACGAGAAGGAAATTTTCTATATCAAAGAGCCTCCTCGCGCTCCAGATTGAGTCATCAATCCCATCTACCCTCCATTCCCTAGTGATACCCATTGCAATGTGGACAATCCACACCATTGCCTTAGATGCGTTCAAGAGCACAGTCCCAACCATTCATGGGGCTATCAACAGGTCCACGTCCACTTATTGGAGCACTTCCAAGCCTGGCTCTATGGATATATGAGGCCAAAGCAACAGGTGCTCATAGAATCGTGGTTCCCACTCTGGCTCCTACACACAGACCCCTTCCTTCACACCTGCTCCATAGCAGGTGAAACCCCCTCGGAGTAGTGCACCAACCCCCATACCTGGCAGGCCCTCTGGCAACAGGGGTAACTTGAGTACCCCAGGGTGCCCAATTCTATCTTTCTTCATTTTATAAACATATTCGGTAATGCCCATCCCCTGGTTGGCTTGCCTCAGTTAAATAAAATAGCTCCCTAAATAGTCAACTGGATCTATCAAGTAAGGATTTCTTGGGAATCTAATCCCATCATTGAAGCCATCCGCCACCAGGATATCAGGATACTGTGGTCTCATGTATCTCACCTTCATGCGAGAATCCAACCCCTCATCTCTGCTTTGGTATTGACCCCTTCCATGGAATATCTCAAAGCAACTAGTCCATTAGTGCAACTTCCTTCAGTAAAGTCCGCAAGGTCTGGAGTTGTAAATGCTTGGTTCATTACTGGGTTCCTTTTCGCGCTTGCCACACATCAACAAGCGTTTGCTTTCCAACTTTTTGTGCCATACAACGTCATTTGAGCAGCAATGCCTCTGGAATTCTGACTTGCTTTTTGGGTGCTTCTTTCTGACTAACAGGCCAGTCCAAACTTATGCCGCTTCCCTAACATAATCAACCAACCTTTGTTTCCAGTCATTTCCAACCTTCTCTTTGAGTTGGGCACTGCAGTGGTTATCCTTTACCAAAGGAACTTGAAGTTAGTAGTTTGTCTCCTGCTGTTTGTTTGGTCAGTTGCCAATTTTGTGAGCAGCATTCAAAAATCTTTGGAGAAATTTATCCATGGAAGCAGGGCACAGTGGGCTTCTACATTTCCCTCAACTTATTCCTAAGAAAGGAATCCAAGTTTCCCTACCAAGAACTTCTAATAAAGTCCTTGATGCCCTTGACAAGGTGCAAACGTAATCTGCCATTGACTTGAACAATGCCGCTTCATTATCCAACTCTCAGCAATGTGTTGCTCTTTTGGATGCTGTTACAATTTGGAGGAATCATTGAGATATGCTGTAAGGGATTTTGCACAGGGTTTGGCCCACTAAGCAATAGGACCAATGATATGACGATCATGGCCCTCAGTAACAACAGAATAAACTTAATTACATAAATATGAGGCACTTGCTCCCACTACATTTATTTATTTATTTGGGGAAGGTCGACCAGGGGACAAGCACTTCCGATATAGTGGGGATAAACTAATGAAAATTGAAAATTACAAGACACCCCAGAGGGTTCACGGCCCCTCTTGTTGTCTCCAGGATTACCAAGTTTAGGATGGTAGGAAAGGGGGTTATTCTGGATTATTCTTGGATGCAGCATGCGTGAAGGAAAGGATCAAGCTTTAGGAACTATATGGGGAACCATGTGCTAATTGTCCTTCTGTTATGGGGGGTCATGTGTCCAAGCAGCCATGCTTGGAAATGTTCCAATATGTGGCTGTGGAAGCGATGGATGGCTTCTTGGATTGTAGGCGCTGCTCTTGTAAACAACTCCAGTACTATTGTAAGTATCGTCCATAGTGCTATTGCTACTATTAACGCCCTGAGGGATGGGTGGATAGAAGAATCCATGTTTATAGAGAACATGTTTTTTGCTAGGCTGAATGGTTGTCCGCTTTCTTGGAGGAATAGGCGCATGGCCTCTTTCCATATAGTCACTGATGTTGGGCATTGTTCTAAATGGTGAGCTAAGCTTACATACTGACCACATATTGTACATGAGGTGTAAGTGGCATTTGACCGTTCAGCTGTGCAGTATACTCTCCTCTTGCACCTCCATACACGTGCTCTTATCCTGGGTTGGAGTAAAGGGTGGTGTGTGTATCTCCATACTCTTCTTTGAGTCTCCAGGTTGTAGGGTATGTCCATATGGTCCAGGTAATCTATCCTGGCTATGGTACTTGGGTTTTTGCTTATTATATTGTCTGTGATTATTTGGTCATTAATTTCCTGCCTGTGAGTTAGCCTTGGGTGTCTTCAGTGACTGGTTTGGCCATTTATGTGGATCCGCCATGTTGCTCTTCTCATGGCTAGTAGTATTTGTTTGAAATATGCAGGAGTTCCATGTGGTCCTGCAGCTGTAGGATGGGATGCCAGATACTTGATTAATGTGTTTGGATGATCTGGGTTTCTTAATTGGAGTGTCCGTGTGAAGTTATATCTAGCTGTTATGGCCTAGTGTGTATCAAAAAGATCTGGTCTAGTCACCTGAGCTATCCATGATCCTAGTATGCGGGTCACTTGCTCTATGTAATTGGTAAGCCCCATGCCTCCATTCCTTCTAGCGCCAAATAGGGTTTCAATGCGTACAGGGGGGTTGTGGTTGGACCAAAGCCATCCTTGTAATAAGGAGTGGATTGTGTTGAAGAAGGACGGTGAGAAAGCGATTGCATGGGCCGTGAACCATATGATTGATAGAATCATAAGTTGACTACTGTGACTCTTTCTATTAGACCTGTTTGGTGTCCATGTAAGGATGAAATGCGTTTTGTTATTTTGTCTAGAAATTGATTTTCCATCATGAAGTTGGCATAGCCTCCTACTTCTAGCCATACCCCCAAGTGACGAACAGGACCAGCTGTTGGCTTAATGGTGAATGGAAGTTTCAGTGGGGTTGTTGCTAATTTTCGCCTCCTATGCCTGGTAAGGAGTCTTAATGTATTAGTTTGTTGGCCCTGGGTAGATGGCGCCCAATGAGTCTGATATTTTCCCAGGTTATAATGTCCGTTTTCTCAGTGTTGAGTGATGCGTTACTTATGTCTGAATAATCTTGCATTATCTTCTCAATTCTGCAAACGTCCTGATTGTTGGATATGCCCACCACACAATCATCAGCAAAGGCCATCATTTTGACTGGTGGTTGGCCCTTGACGTTGATTCCCTTGTGAAGTGTGTTTGCATTCCAGATTAGAGGATCTAAGCTAAAGTTGTAGAGTAAAGGGCTTAAGGGGTCTCTTGTTTGAATCCACTCTGTTGGATGACTAGGTTGGTTAAGAAGCCTGCTCCCCGCACATCCATGGTAGCAGATTCTTTGAACAACATCACCCAGTTTATGAATCTATTTGGGAGCTTGAATTTTTGAAGGCAGGCCCTAAGATAGGTCCAGTTCACCCTGTCATATGCCTTTTGTTAGTATAAAAAGACAAGTTCTTTAGAGGTTTTGGATTGGCAGACATTTTCAACTGTGTGGATGTTATCCCATATAAACTTTTTGTAACTAATCCATATTGTGATGGGGATATCGCATCAGTTGCAATTTCTCCTAGTCGCTTGGCCATAATCTTTGTGATAATTTATATATCTGTGTTGGTTAGGGAAATTGGGCGCTAGTTGGAAAGGTCTATTCTGTCTCCTTTTTTGAACAAAGTGACAGTGTAGGCTTCTTTACCTCCAGGTAGGAGGCATGTTTCCATGATACACTTATTCATTGAAGCTAGAAAAATGTTAGAGTCATTAGAAAAATTTTATGTAAAATTCATAGTGAATCCCATCAGGTCCAGGGAATTTCCTCTTGGTGCACCGCTTACTACATTCCATAACTCCTTGCGTGATATTAAGTTGATTAGTTGTTATTTTGGGCCGCGGTGTCAATATTTGCACTTCTAAGGAATTTTTCAATTTTTTTGGTTTGACTGGCTCAGATTTATACAATTTTGTATAAAGCCTGTGCACTTCAGTCACGACTTCTTCAGGTGTTTCCACTATGGATTTGTCCAATTGATGGACCTGTGTGCAAGCTATCATATTTTTATAGGCGTGGAGTTGGCATAAAAAGTAGCTCAAGCAAGTCTCTCCATTCCTTATGTTTTTGCCTTTATATTGAACTCCAACTTGGTAGGGGTGTTTGCAGATCAGGGTGTTTAACTTAGCAGAAACCTCCGCCCATTTGTGACCCCATCCAGGGCTGTACTCCATGCATGGGACATTGTTTTCTATTTTATTTGAGGTGGGCCGACCTGGGGATGTTACTTCACCAATTAAGGGGAATTGAATGAATGGGAAAGGAGGATAAAATCTGGAAAACCTCTACGCATGGCGTATGATAGGCCAGGAACTCCATGGACCGCCTTTGCTATTCACTATCTCAGTTTGGGGCATTGATGCGCAATGCCAACACAGTCATAATTTTCCCCTACCCAAAGTTCCTGTACCAGAATTGAACTCAGGGAGGCAGCGGTAGAGGTCGCTACTCTACCACTTGGGTATCCTCCCCTAGGACATTGTTTATCTAGGTGAGTAATTTCTGCCAAGGTGTGCTTGATAATGGCTAAAGCTGCCCTGTGTCTTCTAGATGTTGTATGTTTGATTTTTTGGGGTGTTGATTTTTTGAAAATTTCCCAGGTGGTTAGTGGTTCTGAGTAAAAAGGTGTTTGAAAATCCTGGGTTGAAAATATTTCCTCCGTCCAGGATTGAAATTCTGAGTCAGCTAAACTTACTAGGTGTATTCTACACCATCTGGGTGCTTGGGTATATGGTTCCGCCAGTTTGTAGGATACCAAGACAAGCCGATGGTCAGAAAATTTGATTCTTGTAGTTTTTAAATTTTTGAATTTGGTTCCAGAAAATTATTAGAGCGAGTATTAGGTCTATCCTTGACATAGAGACCTGTGTACCATTGTATACATGTGGGCGTGTCATGTTTTGTAGCAAGGGGAGCCTTTTTGATAGCGGATCATATAGTCCCAGGGTGGCTTTTAGTACGTGGAGTTCCACTTGCCCTTGTGGTATCTATGTTGTGTATGTCCATTAGTTTGTATCTGGGTTAATCCAGCAGTTTATGTCTCCCATGATGAAAGTACTTGCTGGTAGATTTAGTTGTGTTAGGAATGTTAAAAGTTTTCTATAGTCATGTGCACCATTTGGGGCGTACTCACTGGCTATTGTGTGCACTTTGGTGTGCCATGAGAAGGTTACGGCGAGTACATGGCCATCCAGGAATAAATTTTTATTGATAAATTTAAGGTTTTGGTTTGTGCATATTATCACCCCACAGTGTTGCAACAAAAAAGATATTGTTAGGAGGATCATTTTTTCCCATGCCTCCTCCTCTCCCTGTGGACAGTGGGTTTCCTGCACCGCCAGAATATCCACAGGTGGGTTTTGTAGGAGACTCAACTTCTTGGCCTGGGACATTATGGCCTTGAGTCCCGCTATGTTCAGCGTCCCTATCTCTACTGAGATGCCCAATGTGCCTTAGGAGCGGTTAGCAGGGCCCCCCAGCCCTACTCCATCGCTCACATTGCTCTCCAATGCACCTCTGTTGTGGAGAGCATAGCCATGAGTAGGAGTTGGGGTGTATTCTGCCCCTTTCATTGCCACTGATTTTGCTCCTCTCTTGACTTTGCTTGGTTTCAATTTATTATTGTGGTGCACTTGTGTGCTTTTATTGGCTGCATTTTTTCCTTGCACATTCCATTGTTGATTTTCCTTCCAAATTGGGTTAAATTCTGCAATTTTGGGGTGTGCTCTGAACCCCAGTTTTGCTGCATTCATTTCCAAATTGGGTTCCACTGAATTTAATCTGGTCAGATTGGGTGTTTGGTTTTCTGCAGGATTTGATTGGTTCATTGACTTGAATTCATCCATGTCTTCCTGGACCTGTTCTGGTGATATGGATGATTCCGCCGATGCCTTTGCCTTGGCTGAGGCCAGCTTGTGAGCTTGTTTGGCCAATTTCCATTCTCTCAGGAAAATTAGGTCAATTATTTTATATTGCCCATGTTCTCCCCAGTTGAAAGCTTGTGTTGTATCTGTGATTTTGGCACAATCTGAGTCATCTTCGCCCATTTCCTCCTCACAAGTCCATTTCTCTCAGGCCTTCTTTTATGGGCAAGCGTGAACCTTGTGCCCAAAGGCCTGGCAGTGGTTGCATATGGGGGGTGCGCTTTCCACTGTTGCGTGAAACAGATGGAATTTTTCCCATCAAGGTGAAGGATGCTATGTGAGGGATTTTTGTATTATCCACTACTACATCGTGGTTCAGGGAAATAATTGGTATTGCCTTCCCAGTGCTAAGGGTTCGCATCAGCTGGAATCTCTGCACCTCAAATTGCTTGATTTCTCCATAGGCTTCCAAGCCTTCTCAGAGATGTCTTTGACTACTGTGCGCGCCAGTGTGGTCAGAAGATAATCAAAAATTATAAGAATGTCTTTGGATTCTGTCCAACGGGTGCATTTGGTCAGTACCAAATGCTGTCTGCTGGGAGGGTCGAGTACTACTCTGATTTTTGCTGCTTCATTTTCTTCTTCCACGGTTTTGAACCCAAGATCTACCCATCTTTTGCGGATAGTATGGATGGTTAAGTACACTAGTGTGGGAAAAATTTATGTTGGGCTTCGCTAAACTTTTCCTACATTGTCAGTGTTTCTATGCCCAGGAAAACTCATATCCTGTGTTTCACCAATGACAGTGGTTGCGATTAGGATACTTCCATATAACTGCAGTATTTTACCAAATAATATTGAAACCCGCGGGGGTGCCACCTCAGCTTTTTTGTTTTTACTGAGATCTTTCGTTTGTACCTGTGCGCTTGGTACCTTTGGGTGGTGAAGGTCTGGGTCCTCTGCCCTTTACCGCGTTTGACCAACTCTTTGCTTTATTACTCATACTCATCTCACCTGGTATTGATTATCAAATTGTGCTGTTTGAATCGAATCATATTACTAAAAGTGATAGTAAACTAGAAAGAAAAGTACTCCCCACTACATTACTTTATTTAATATTAACACAGCGGATCCTTACTGTTCCGCTCACTCTATCCTATTAACAACCTACCCTCTCTTAATCACCCATCTTGCTTATATACAGCAGCTTCAGACCATACTGCTCTCATAGCTTAAACTATTCTGTTCCACCAATTCTCATAATTTTGGCTTGTTATTCTTTAGTTCTTGATCGCCCTAATTGTAGGCTATTTAATTTGTATGTCAAATGTTGACATCACCTTATTGTCTTATTTTAGAGGCGATTCAATAATAAACCAATTATATGCCAATATCACCTCATCTCGAGGCACTCAAATAATGTAACTGATATCATTTTGACGGATTCTTCCAAATTCGTCCATACTGTCCCAAGATTATTGTCCAGTCATATCAAAATTGCGACACTACATCCTCCTTGACTGGAAATAAGGCTCCTATTGCTTGTATGGTTGGAGGAACTTCATGTGCGCTCAGTTAATAATCTGACCACTTGTGAGGTCCTTGATGGTATATGCATTGCCCCCAGTTTTAATTATAACTTCAAACGGACAAATCCTAATACTGGTCAGCTTGTGTTTCCGCCTGAACCCATGTTGGTCATGGAAGAGAACCATATCGCCTTCTTTGAACTGTACCAATCTGCTATGACAGACCTGATTGGTGGCTTGATTCCTGATATTTGGCTAAGCTAAAAAGAATATGCTTCAGTTTGTAATTTGATCAGAGTGTTCGCAAGGTTAGTCAATTAGTGATGGGGTTCCATTATGCTGGTGTCTTCTACGCACAAATAAAGTAACGCCAGAAAAGCTGGGTGTTGGCTGTATAAAAAGTTGGAAAGCGCTCTTCCCTGTGGCAGAATGATAACTAATGTTATAGGCAAACATGGCAGTGGAAAGGAGATAACTATAATCAGAAGGTCAATCCATTACTAGTTTTCATAGTATGTTCACCAAAGTTCCATTCACCCATTTGATTATTCCATTAGATTCAGGG